>NW_004624804.1:5460184-5473797 GCF_000247695.1 Heterocephalus glaber | reverse complement strand
CAAATAGTTTTTCTAGTGTGAGAAACTGAAAGCATCAATAAGGACTAAAAGGTATAATAGATAATGTGAAATAGGAAAAAAAGGGGCAAAGGGGAAGGGGAAGGAGGAGGGTTAGGGGAAAGGAAAGAAGGGAATGGAATAACTATGAGAAAATGAAAAAAAGGAAACAAAGTCTTTGTATATAGGGAGGGATGGAGGGGTTGAAGGGAGGGCAGGGGAAGGAGGAAAAAATAAGAACCAAGAGAGTATGTAAAGGTGCAAATTTCCAGTGATGAATGTCATTATATTGTATACCTAAAATGTAGCAATAAAAGGATATACAGTTAGAAAAAAAAAGAAAAAAAGAGTTGTAATTAAGGAATAAGCTAGTAATTTTTAAGAAGGTAATATGTCAGAGCAGAAAGGGGTTTAGAGCTCAGTTGTTCATACTGTGTGTTTGTATGTGTGTATATGCATGCGTGCATATATGTAAACTGAAAACCAGGGAAAGGAAATGGTATAGCCAGTTCTATTTGATACAGTGAAATATTTCTCACCTTGATTTTCTCCTGGAGAAGGTGCTGGTGAGAAGCATAGCATGTAGGAGTTCTAAAAGCCAGGGGCCTTGCTAAATTTAGATTTGGTTCCTGCTTATGTAATTTTCCTTATGTTTTTAATTATTTATACAAATATATTATTTATATATGTCTGGGACTTGTGCTTTTAGCACTCAATAAGCAGGAATAATTTATAGGATTATGGAGTTCTTCCTGTCCTTACCTTTTAGAGTGTGTTCTTTGGCATTGTTAATTAATTGTTATATTTCAGTCTTGTGCAACTTCCTTCCTGGCAGTCTTGTGGTGGTATTTAACAAGGCAGAGAGAGTTATATTAGGATCTACCATTACCTTCATTCCAAAATCCAAGTTAATTACCCTATTAGTCATTTCTCAAGTCATGAGGGGCTCCATGGCATAACCTAGTAGATCACTATCCTTAGATGCCACAAGACCCTCCTGAAAAAAGAAGGCAGTTTCCAGGCCAAACAAAGTTGCCTCTATTATTGTTATTATTATTCTCTGCCTCTGCTGTTTAAGCAGTGTAGTTCCTGACTTATTCTTTACTCTGTCCTCCCTTAGCTCCTTTATCCCTTCTGCTGTCTTGTGCTGACCTCAGTACCTGTGTCATTCTGGCTCCTGACCATGGGTCTGACTTCAGGCTACTGCCAGGAATGATGCCTAACTTGTTTTCTTCATTCAAGAACGTACCTTAAACAGCTTGCAGTGTTGTATGTCTGGATCCATTGCCCTTCATGGTTGGTCTATTGCACTGCATAGTTGCTTCCAGATTTCTGTTATTCCAAGCAATGCTAAAGTGAATAGACTTTGTAGACTTTTGGGAGCATATCTGCAGATTACATTTCTGGAAAGGAATCACTTTGTGTTCATAAGTAAATTTTAATATATCTTGTCCAGTTGTCAGGGCTGGGGCTATGGCTCAATGGCAGGCTATTTGTCTAGCATATGCAAGGTCCTTAGTTTGATCCCCAACACCACACACACAAACACACACACACACACGCACAGATTCAAGTTGGCAACTTTTTATTAGTGTCCACTCTATTAGGATGTAGAATGCCCATTTCTCCAAACCAACACCAATCAGGAAACTGGAAAAGCATTTAAATGTTTGTTAATCTAATGGATAAAGATCAGGTCTTTACATTATTTTAGTTTATGTTCAGTTGTGACATGGATGAACATCTTTCCATATGTTGACATGTCTTTTGCACCTTCTTTTCTAAATTTCTTGTTCATTTCCTTTGTTCAATTTTGTATTCATGATTTTAATATTAATTTTTATTTTATTTATTTATTTATTTATTTTTGGTACCAGGGATCTAACTCGGGTTCTTACACTTGCAAGGCAAGCAATGGAACCACTGAGCTAAATCCCTGGCCCTAATATTGATTTTTAAAGAGGATCTCATATGTTAGGTATACCTGTCTTTTTCTCATATGTGAAATGCAAACATCACTTCTAGATCGTTGATACATTGGTTTAATGTATATCTAATTTTTCTGTAAAGAAATTTAAACATTTTATATAGTAAATTCATCAAATTTTTCTCTGTGGTATCCAGATTTTATGATGTCCTTAGAAAGGCTCCAAGGTCCATTTCCTTCTGTTGTCTTTATAGCATCATTTTTAATTGGCCATTATGGAATATAGGGTAAAGTGTGAGTTTATTTTTCACCTGACAAAGTAATCTTTTTATGTCCTATATCTTTCTAACTTCTCTTTCTCTTCTTCACATCACTGGACAAAAATCCAAGTTTCTTTTTGTTTTAGTTACTTTTCTTGTTGCTGAGACAAAATATTCAACACCCAAAGTTAAAGGAGGAAAAGTCTATTTCCACTCAGTTTGTAGAGATTTCAGTCCATAGTCAGCTGGCTCCAAGGCAGGCAAAGGGACATCACAGAGGAGAAACAGTCCATGGCAAAGTAGGGCAGGCAGCAAAGAACAAAATAGCGAGGCAGCTTCTTTCTGTTTCTTTATATTCTGTCCAAGCTACCTGCCGTTTGGGAGCTGCCACCCATATCACCCATGGTGGGCATCCTTAATCCCAGCATCACACACCCTAATCCAGCCACTTCTGAAACTCCCCACTTAGGACCACATGAGGTTTTTGGGGTGGGGACATCCAGATACAAGCCATAACACTCTTTAAACATAGTTTTCCACATGGCTAATATAAAGGTAAATTAAATTTTTTTTTGATACTGGGGATTGAATTCGGGACCTTGTACCTGCAAGGCTGGTGCCGGAACCACTGAGCTAAATCCTGGGCCCTAAACTTTTTTTTCTGGTTACTGAGGATTGAATGCAGGGCCTTCCACTGAGCTACACCCTCAGGCCTTAACAAAAAACCTTTTTTTTTGAGACAGCGTCTTGCTAAGTTGCCCAGTCTGGGCTTGAATGTATGATTCTCCTAACTCAGTCTCCCAGACTGCTAGGATTATGACTGTGTGCCAACACACTTGGCCTGTTGTTATCTTAAGTAATGCCCACTACTCACTTTAAAGGACATTTAGCCTGAATTTTCTGGGCATTGGCTTCAAGGACTAGTGCTTATTTACGTGGCAGCTACAAGGCATTTTTATATCCAACAATGAAAGAGGCAAGAATATTTGTTCTCCCTATTTTTATAGCAGATGCCAGGAGAGGGGAAGTAATAGGTCCAAGGTCACAGAGCAAATTAGCATGTTGAAATCCAAGGTTCTGAGCCTTTTTGCCTGTTGCACTAATCATTGGACAGCACATACAAAGAACAGGTAAAAAACATTCTTCTGATTATTGCATCACTCACTAAATTACATAATCCACAACGAAAATAGCCTGAGGGCTTAGCCTATTGAAATGTGCAGATGTTTCAGTGAGTTGGGAAAATGATCTGCTCATCGAGATCATATACAAAAATTGACAATGTGAGTCAGACTTGGCCATCATTCAAGATTAATCTCATCCCCGTAATGAAATTGCTGATTGTTTTGACTTGTTCATCTCTGCCTGTTCCAAGTTGCCTGACAGTGTGTTACAGAGACAGTCTTGTTGGTTTGAACCTCTATTCTCAAATGCTGAATTTTGGAGTCCATTAAGGAGTGCAGAAGATCTGTTTGGAGAGGCAGGAATCCAGTAAAGCTTCTGATTTTTCCATGACGACTGATGGATTTGGAGCTGACTTAAGGGGTGGCTGCATAATGCTAAGTGTTTAGTGTATGCCAGCTTTGTCACCTTATGTGAACCCTGTATTCCACCCTTGTATTCACAAACTACCAAGGGGTAGCAGGGGAGGGGAACTGAGAAAAGAATGATTTTGGCTTTTGGAAGTAGGAAGAGTAGGGAAGGAATATGGACAGGGGGCAGAGAGGCACCCAAAAATCTGCCTGTGCCTTAATTACCTACCATACTCTCTTCATTGGTTTTGTAGGTCATTGGATTTCTTCAGAGATGTTGTTTTGCAAAGTGGGTGCAGAGTAAAAGAAGCCCGCTGGTGAATAAGATACTCTTTTCCCACAACAGGATATGGGAGAATTCAGGTCCAAGAAGATCCCTGTGCTCAAAATAGTGGGGAGAAGTAAAAAATGGTCTCAATCTGACCAGTTCCAATTTTCTCTAAACTTGAGTATCTCTGAGGATTGGCCCCACACCTCATAATACTGGGAGACTGTGTTTAATACTAGGTGTTAGTCTGTGGTGTATATGGTCAGTGGCGACAGCACCAGCGAAGTTGGAGTTACTAGAAGTGATTGTGCTTGTCATAGAAATGGCTTTTTCCTTGATGTGTGTTCAACTGTTGTGTCCTGTGAATCCTGTTGGCAAGAAAACGATCCTCCACCCTAGCACTTAGTTAATAAATATGACTTGACATGCAGCTAAAAATGCGTATGTTTGCTGTGCTGTTAGAATTTTTTTCAAAGGGAAAGTCTCTGCTGAATGTAATGCACTAAAAATTCTATTAATTAAGGTTATTTATATTGTCTCCTTCTAGAATAAAGAGAAGAATAATAGCCTTCATTGCTACTGTAGTGGTTCCTTTGTTGGACAAAGTTTATTGCTCCTACTTCTAGCAAAGAAATTGCTACTCTGATCCCTCAGTTTTCTCTCCTATCTTTGCACTGTGCACACAAAACTATTCATTAATGTCAACAAGACTTATGAGTGCATATCCGGTGGGGTGGAGCCAAAAGGACTAGATCCCAAAGTCAACGTCTTTGCAACACATTCTAAGATGAAAATGATCTAAGTCCCACTACTCTTCAGTGACTTACAGAAGACAAACTCTAGCATTCAGGACACAGGTGAAAGATGAAACAGAAGATTTCAATTTTGTTTTTGAATTGTGTTTGTATAAACACTAGATCCTAAAACATTTCAAGCCAAACTTTGCCCTAGGTATTGAAGCTCACTTGGAAATAGAATTTATAAAAAGTAATTTAAACTTTCAGAAAGCTGAAGGGGAAAAGAGCAACCACCCTGGCAGGAATTAGGTGCTAAAACTTGTGAAATACACATGAAATAGACATGAAATACACATATACTCAGAAAGAGAATTTGTTTTGGGTAAAGGAACTACAGAGGTGGTCTTCATGCCCTTGAACAGACAAATGCATTCTGAGCTTGTTTCTGCCTTGATTAATCCATAGATAGACTGAAGAAGACCTCTTATCAATTTTGTAAGACCTTTTATCAATTTTAGAACCGGTGTCCCCAGGCCCCCATCTTGTTCTGGGGGACAGTATGCTCCTATTATCTTTTTAAAGTTAAACTGCGTATTCTACTCACCTCTATGGACTTATTCCTCATCCTCCTCCACTCTGGGGCCTATGGGATGACCACTATGGACTAAATCCACTGAGTTCCCTTCCTTGCTTCTGGCTTCTGCTGGGGTTTGGCTAATGGGAGGGACTGGCAAGAAGTCCGAGGGAAGCAGGAAAGAGAGGTGAATCAGCTTATTTTCCCTGCCCTTCCTGCCAGACCTCAGGCTATTAGTGGTTGAGTTCCTCTGGAAAAAACCTCTGCTCCTCTTGGGGCTCTGTCCTACAACCCAGGTACCACTAGGATCTAGCAACCACTCCCTTCCCCAGCCCTTCAGTCTTCAGATTGCTGGTGGCTTCCTTTTCTTGCTAGCCATAGATGTTTTGTCACTCTTTATCGACTCTGTAGCCATTATTACTGTCTTTCACACACTTTGAATGAGCCATCTATTTTCCATGAAAATGATGACTTACTCATCTACCTATATTATCATGGTTTCCTAGGACAGAGAGCAAACAGCCAGCTCCCGACCTGGATCCAATAATTTTACCTTGTAACATTGTGGGGGTTTGGTTAATGTTCTAACTCTGGATCCCTTTTGAATTGTTCCCATGCCCACTTGTGCGCAGCCACTTTGTGCTGCATTTTGCCTCTGTCATCCTGCCATGTTAGCTGGAAATAGCAATCTTAGCCTATCTACTGTAACCTTTTCTTGCTTTGGATCATTGAAGTAAGCACTTTCTATGAGTCAGGTATCATCCTGAGCTCTTTACCTATGTATTTTATTAAATTTTCATAATAAATAGCTGCTGGCTTTATCCATATTTCACAAATGGGAAAACTGAAGCTCACAAAGAGTTGCCAAAGGTCACATAGCTGGGAGCACCAGGGATTTAAATCTTGTCTGCTTTAAACCACTTAGCTATGGGATAGCTGATCCTTTGGCTTAGATCTCAGAGCTAACTACAATTGCATGCCACATTTCTATATCCATTGGTGCCTTTGTGCCTTCTAACCCATAGGCACCTCAGCTGTTCAAATCTTAACTACTCATCTTAGCTCATGGGCTTCCAGGCCCTGGCCCATTACCTGCTCCTTCCAATCTAAAGTTTGATCTTTGTCTTTAACTGCTAAATATGTCATAACAAAATATCACTGGATGGTTTAAACAATGGAATTTTTTTCTCATAGTTCTGGATACTGGAAGTCCAAGATCAAGGTATGGCAAAGATAGGTTTCATTTTGGGGCTTCTTCTCTTGACTTGTAGGTAGTCATTGCTCTGTATGCACACATAATGTCTTGTTCATGCACACAAGGAGAGGGAGAGAGAAGAGACAGAGGAGGGAGAGAGAAAGAGAGAGAGAGAGAGTTATTCATCATAACTACCTCTAAACACTCTCACTAAGTCTAAGCCTATTGTCTCTTGTTCTGTCTATATGAAAGCTCCAAATCAGCTAATCTGCAGGATTTTTGTCCTTAGAGACTCTCTCTTCCCCTTATTAAGTGTGCTGTCCTCCGCTGAGTTATAAAAAAGACAAAGAAAAAAGAACACAACAAAGTGAGTGTGCCATTAGATTGACTGTCTTCAGAAAGTTTCTTATACCCTTGGAGTTTTCTGATTTATATCTCCGGCTTATCTTCTTTAATAAGAGGTTACACAGGCATGGTATTTTTCTCTTCATGAGCAGAAGGGAAACATTTTGTGAATTAAAAGCCCAAATTCTCATGCCAAGGGGAACTTATGACTTGTATTACAAATACAGTGGCCCCTGTGCAGGCTACCCTGTCCTGCAGCCTACCTGCCATGTTTAACTCGACATAACTCTTACCTCTTCACAAAAAGATGCATTGAAGTATCACAGGAAAGCTGCTTTTGTGAGGAGTCTTTTTTCCCTTCTCATTTTCTTTCTTTCTTTCCTTTTTTTTTTTTTTTACTGAGTGTGAGAAGAGTTTCAGATATTATTTGTTGGCCTTTATAACTTCCTTGTTGAAATTGTGAAGTTCCAAAGTTAATGTTTCCCTCAGGGAATTTCCTTGACAAGCAAACAGTTCTTGCCTTATTCTTTTGAGGTGGGACACATTTCATGAAGGGAAATCTCTTGGCCACATCTTTTTCCAGAACACTGCCACTCCTCCACCTAGAACATAAACAGGTGGGTATTTGGGGGGCACTAAGCCTAGTTGTATCTCTTCTAAAACTTTGTCTTGTCTGCTCAGAAACCATCTCTATTGAGTTGGGGTTCCCAAAGAGACACCGTGGAATCTATGGAAGTATCTGCTCTGTGCTTGGGTGTAGAGGATGTGTGGTCCACGAGCCGAAAGAGTCAAAAAACTCACTCATCCACTTGTGGCAAGAGGTTCTTGTGATGGCTAATTGTGTATATTGGCTTGGTTTGGGTATGGTCCCCAGAATAATGATCAAATGTTCTTCTAAATGTTTTCCTCAAGGTATTCTTCAGATGAAATCAACATTAAAGTCTGTAGACACTGAGTAGAGTAGATTACCATCAATAACGTGTGTGGGCCTTTGTCCAATCAGGTGAAGGCTTTAACAGAACAAAGTTTGATCTTCCGCAAAGAAGAGAACGTTCTGCCAATAGATTGCCTTCTGAATGAACTACCACACTTCCCTAGATAGCTTGCAGGTTTTGGATTTGCCAATCTCTTCAACTCCACAGTCATGTGAGCTAATTTGTTAAAATCACCCAATCCCCCCTCCACCTGAGCCCATATAGATATACATGCTATAGATTTTGTTTTTCTGGAGAACTCTGACTCCCATAGGTCTGAACATACCTTAAACTTGTTTTTAGAAACTTGATTAAAAGCCTATTTGTGGAAGATAATTATTTGATTTCTACCTGAATAGCTTGGCAATTCTGTTCTTTTTAGGCTATGGTTCCACATGCAGTTAATATGAAATATGCAGTTATAGGTGAGACCTAAAGGGATTTGAGGTATATTGCTTTATTCTCCCCACTTTCTAATTTCAGTCCCACTATGTTATTCCCATGCATGAAATTCTTTACTGTTTTCAGGGAAAGAATCAAAATGATCTGTATAGTCTGTAGGTAGTGTGATCATATGTAGCCATAGAAATGAGGATACTTTTTGGGTTATACTAGGGATTGCACATGATACATAAACATGCTACCACTGAGCTATCTTCCCAGCCCTTTAAAATTTTTCATTTTGAGACAGGATCTGGCTAAATTGCCTAGGCTGACTTTCAACGTACAATGTGATCCTCCCATCTCAGCTTCCTGAATATCTGGGATTGTAGGTGACTACATTTTTTTTTCATTAAGTTTATTCGTACATTTTACATATAAAATATGATGATATTCATCATTGGGAATTTGTACCTTTACATGATATATCTTGGTTCTTATTTTTCCCCATCCCCCTGACCTCCCTTCACCCCCTGTGCCCCTCCCTATTCACAAAGACTTTGTTTCTATTTTTTCCTTTTCTCGTTTTTCCTTTCCCTTCTTTCCTTTCCCCTACTCCTCCCACTTCCTCCTCCCTTTTAGATCTTTTCTTCCTGTTTCACATTATCTATTATACATTTTGATCCTTATTTACACTTTCATTTTCTCACACCAGAGAAACTGTTCGGTATTTACACATGTGTGTCCTATTTATTTCACTTAAGAGTATGGCCTCAATGTGCATCCATTTAGCTACAAATGACTCTAGTTTCTCATTCTTTATGGCTGAGTAGTACTCCATTTTATAAAAACACCACATCTTCTTTATCCAGTCTCCAGTTGGTGGGCACTTGGGCTGTTTCCAAGTTTTAGCTATTACAAACTGTGCCGCTATAAACATGGGTGCACATACATTGCTGTGGTATGATTCTTTTAATTCTTTTGGGAAGATATCCAACAGGGGAATAGCTGGGTCAAGTGGGACCTCTAATTCTAGTTTTTTGAGGTATCTCCATATTGATCGAGGCGGCCACATTTTTGAGAGTTAAGGAGAGTGCTTTAGTAGGATCACTGTATCTATAAGAGTCTGCTAGTTCTAGCCATCTTTTACCTCTTCTAGCTTTACATTCGATTCCACTCACATTCCTTGGGTGCCATGTTTCTTCCTGCTGCAGAGCCTTTGCTCATACTGATTTCTCCACCTGAAAAATCTCCTCACCTACCTCTGCCCTTTTAATACATCCTCATTTTTAGACTTAGCTCAAATGTCACTCACTTGAGGAAGTTCCTTTGATTCCCTGGGTGAGGTGGACAACACTCTCAAAACAGCATGCATCTTGCCTCTGTAGTGCTCACAGTTTCATCCTTCTAAGCTTTTTACTTTTATCTGGATTATTATGTGATTCAAGTCTATCTTTCTGACTGACCTACACCAGACCAGGGGCTGTATCTGTAGCTCCAATTACTAGGTGTATGGCACATAGTAAATGTCTTCCAGATATTTATTGACTTAAAAAATGAATGAATCTTACTCATTTGAACACCTTGTAAATGATGTCTTATTTTCCCTGGTCAGTGGTTGAGAAAACCATGGTTAATATAATGTGCTTTGGTCACTCAGTGCCAAAACTGATATTCTTTGACTCAGAGCTCATGCACATTCCACTACACCAATCTTCCTTCTGCAGCCTGCGCTAACCAAATGCAGCACTCCTATCTGTCAACCTCTAATCGCCTCACTTCTTGAGGCACACTCATTCTTAAAACCCCCAAGAAATAAGGAAGCTATCTTTGCACTTTAGATTGGAACCAATCTTAGAGTAATTGTCTGGATGTCATGAAACCTGTTGCCTCTGAATAATAGAGTATCAGAATTAAGCATATCACTTGAAGACAAGAATACATATTTGCAAAATTATCTTTAGTCCCAAATATCAGAGGGTACTTTGACACTTATCAGAGAGAATCAGACAAAATATGTAGCACTTTTACATTTCATAAAATAGAGATTAAAATTCTTGTATTTTCTATTTGCATGCAACATATCTAACACTCAAAAGTGTTTTAGATAAAATTACAAAGGATTGAACCAGTTAATTTTTAATTGATCCCTAAATAGCAGTACTAGACCCTGTTCTGGTTTACAGATGATTCCACTTCATTTGAAAATGCAACAGCTTAAAAATTGTGCAACCTTTCTTGCATTTCATGTAATAACCAGGCAGCTCACAGACAGGGAAACTTGCAAAAAAAAAAAAATCTAATCAAGTGGCCTTACAGTACTGTTTCCTGAATTTCAGACCCGCAGGGCAGTTTCACATCCAAGTCTGGAAGACTTGACAAAACACGGTTGGACTGAAAGTGCTAACAAGCTCAGCAGAGAGAATGGTCTCACTATATTGCTGTAACGAAAAAGTGTGTGTGTGCATTAATCTTCATGCTGCTTCTACTTGACTTGAGAATATCCCACTGAAACCAACATAAGTTGGTCATGTAAGTCGTGTGTATATGCCTAGTGAATGGGGCCCTTGATTGCATTCTTAACAATTATGCTGTTCTCAAATAGATCTAAACTCAGTCTTAGCATGTTTGGAATGCTGAGGGGGAAAAAAAGTCAGTGGAGAATTTTGCTTCTCTATTATACAAATAGAAGAAAGAGAGACTTACAGTAATCACTAGTCAAGGCATATTTCAGGCAACTTATGCAGAAATGAAGTAACTGATATACAGTTATCATTAAGTGTATTTAGGGTTAATTAGATGGCAAAGGACTTTAGGTACTTTAGGAAAGCTATTTAGGTAGTACTTATCTTTTCATAGAAATTGTTTTTCCTCTCATGATATTATCTGACTCTGGGCAGAAACGTTTGAGTGTTTGCTTTATTTTTGTACCTCCAACCTCTAGCTCCATGGACACAAGTTTCTAGGGCATAAGAAATATGTTTAATACTCTTTTAATCCCATACACCTTTCCATAAACTGCTGCGAAAAGAGCAAATGCAATGGTATCAGTAACTAGCAATCTCTGCAGTTTGGAATATGGGGAGGGGAGATGTGTTTTGGCAGATAGCATAATGAAAATGCATGAGATTTATTTTAAAAATTCATTGTATTGGTACAATCTTGATATACATAATGACCACATTTGTCATAGGAAATTTTTACCTGTATATGATATATGTTGATTCTTTTTTTCCCTCCCCTCCCTTCAACCCTTCTTCCCCTCCTTATTTACAAAAGCTTTGTTTCCATTTTTTCCTTTCTATTCCTTTATTCCTTTTCCCTTCCTCCCATTCCCTCTTCCTTGTTCCCCTTCTTATTTGAACATTTTCTTCCTACTTCCCAATACCTATCCTCCATTTTTGTCCTCATTTACCCATTTGGTTTCTCACACAAGAGAAACAATGTAATATTTAAATATGTTTGTCTGGTTTATTTCACTAAAACGTATGACCTTCAAGGGGCATCCATTTACCTAAAAATGTCTCAAGTTTATCCTTTTTTATAGCAGAGGGACACAACACTATATATATATTTTTTTTTTTTTCTTTATCCATTCATCCATTATAAGCATCTGGGCTTTTTCCAAGACTTAGCTATTACAAATTGTGCTGCTATAAACAAGGATATGCGTATGTCACTGTGGTATGATGTTTTTAACTCTTTTGGGAAGATACCAAGAAGGGGAATAGCTGGGTCAAATAGAATCTCTAATTTTGGTTTTCTGAGGAATCTTCATAATTGATTTCTTTATTGGTTGTACCAATTTACACTTTTACCAATGCTAGAGAAGTGTTCCTTTTTCCACACAGCTTTGCCATCATTTGTTATTGGTTGATTTCTTGATGATAGCCATTCTTTCTGGAGTGAGATGGAATCTCAGCATTATTTTAACTTGCATTTCTTGAATGACTGGTGAAGTTGAACATTTTTTTATGTATTTATTTGCTGTTTGTACTTCTTCATTCAGGTAGTGTCTGTTCATTTCAGATGCCCTTTTTTGGACTGGATCTTTAAATTTGGGGGGTCTGATACTTTTGAGTTTTTTATACATTCTAGATATAAGTCCTTTGTCTGAGGAACAGCTGGAAAAAGTTTTTTCCCACTCTGTGGGTTATCTCTTCACATTGTTGGTGGTTCCATTTGCTGTGCTTGTTGATAGTTTACTCATTATAATAGTTCACGTGTGATTGGGGTTTTGTTCATAGTCTTTGCCTACACCAATGTCTTCAAGACTTTTATTTCTTTTCCCATTAAGTTTATTGGTATATTTTAGGTATAAAATACAGTTACATTCATCATTGGGATCTTGAGTATTACATGAGTATCTTGGTTCTTATTTTTTTCCCCTTCCCTTGCCCTCCCTTCACCCCCTCCACCCTTCCTTATTTGCAAAGACTTTGTTTCCATTTTTTTCCTTTTCTCATATTTTTTCTTTTCCTCCTTTTCTTTCCCCTACCAGTCCCACTTCCCCTGCTCTTTTGGACCTTTTCTTCATATTACACAATATCAATTATACATTTTAAAAATTACAATATCAAGATCTAGGAGACATTACCACAGATTTTACAGAATTTAAAAGGATATAGAAAGCATATTACAAAAATCTTTTTTTGAAATAAATTTGATATCTTCTAAGATGTACCTTGGAAGATAAATTAATGAAACTAACTCTGGAGGAAATATAAAATTTGAATAGCACCTATTAAATAAAGTCTATTCCTAGCTTGAAAACCTACCTATATGACAACAGCAGGCTCATAAACATTTTAACTGATAAATTGTATCAAACATTTAAAGCAGAAAAAAGAAGGAATACTTCTGCCCTCATTTTAGGAAATCAACATTGTACTAATACTAAAACTGGATAAAGATAATAGAAGAAAAAAGTATGAACATAGATAGAAATTTGTTTAATATGTATAATATCAGACCATAGCACAATAAAATTGGAGATCAATAACATAAGAAACCATAAAACCCCCCCAAACACATGGAAAATGAATAACACCCTCTTGATCAATCAATGGGTCACAGAAGTAATTAAAGAAGAAATTAAATAGTTTCTACAAGTAAATGAAAATGCCAGTACAACATATAGGAATCTATGGGACACAATGAAAGCAATTCTATGTGGGAAATTCATAGCAGTGATTGCCCATATTAGGAAAACAGAGAAAAACCTAATAACCTAATGCAGAACCTCAAGCTGCTAGAAAAAGAAAAGCATAATGAATCCGAAGCTCTTACAAGAGAGGAAATTATAAAGATCAGAGCAGAAATCAATGCAATGGAGACTAAGAGAACAATAGAAAAATATCAATGAATCAAAGAGTTGGTTTTTTGAAAGAATAAATAAAATCGATAAACCTTTAGCCAACCTT
>NW_004624804.1:5388872-5454563 GCF_000247695.1 Heterocephalus glaber | reverse complement strand
GTTGCCAGTTCAGGGAGTCCAGGTGGTTGAGTCTCAGGTTGTTCCATCTTGTTTCCTTTTGGGGTTGCTGCAGGTGATCTTGAAGTCTTGTTTTGAGACTTGTTTATGTGTCTTCTCATCTCGACAAGGGGGTGAAGTTGGTGCTTCTGGTGCCCATGTGGCTCACCTCCTGTGTACCATCAGGGGTGGTATGGTGGCCCAGAAGCCTCCTCTTGTTTGCTGGGAGTGACTCACCTCCTGTGTGCTGGCGGGGTTGGTATGGTGGCTTGGAAGCCTCCTCTTGTGCACTGGGAGTGGCTCACCTCCTGTGTGCTCAAGTTTTATGTATTCTATCTTCCAAAAGATTAAGTATTTCTGTTTTAGTATTTAGCTCTTTGATCCATTTCAATTTTAGCTTAGTGCATGGTGAGAGGTACGAATCTAGGTTTAATCTTTGGCATGTGGAGAGCCAGGTTTTTCAGCACCATTTACTAAAGAGGATATCTGTCTTCCGATGAAAGTGTTTGGCCCCTTTGTCAAAGGTAAGGTGGCTGAATGTGTTTGGAGTTGTTTCTTAATCTTGTATTCTGTTCCATTGATCCATGGGTCTGTTTTCCTTTTTTTTTTTTTTTCTCAGTACCATGCTGTTTTTATCACAGTAGCTTTATAGTATAATTTCAAGTCAAGGATTGGGATTCCCCCACCTTGCCTTTGTTGCCCAGAATTGCCTTTGCTGTTCTAGGTCTCTTCTGGTTCTAAATGAATTTTAGGATTTTTTTTCTCTAGTTCTGTGAGGTATGTTATTGGTATTTTGATCAGGATTTCATTGAATGTGTATAACAGTTTTGGAAGTATGGCCATTTTCACTATATTGGCTCTGTTTACCCAAAAACAAGAAATACCTTGCCATTTTCTGATTCCTCTTTGATTTACTTTTTCATAGTACCGTAATTTTCAATGTAAAGATCTTTTGGGGGGGCGGGGTACTGGGGATTGAACACTGAACCTTCCGGTTTTGAGGCAGGTGGCAGCACCACTGAGCTAAATCCCCAGTCCAATGTAAAGATCTTTTACTTCCTTCATAGATTGATTCCTAAGTATTTTATTTTTCTTGGTGAAATTGTGAAACTTGTTGTTTTCCTAATTTCTCTCTCAATGAGTTTCTTATTTGTATACAAGAATGCTATTGACTTTTGAATGTTGACTTTGTATCCTGCTACACACCTGAATTTGGTTATTGAATCTGGTGTTATGGGTGGGCGAGTTAGAATTATAGGATGCACCAAATTCAATCCTTTATTGTCATAAGCCAGTGATGGAGAGTGGCTCATGCCAGAAAAACTCAACAAAGGAAAGGCAGTTTGCAGGGTCCTTTTAAGGGCTCTTCTATTAGGTGAGAGCTCAGGGAGAAGGGTAGCACAAGTGGAATTTCACAGGAGCAGAACTTTGCTAAATTAGTGGGGGTTAGATGAAGTTTCAGACAGTTTAGTTAAAACAAAATATCACACAGGTGCGCTGTATCCTGTTGACAAGATAGTAAAGATAACATAGTTGCAGACTGCTCTACCAAAAGGTCACAAGGATAACATATAGTTGCAGACTCACACAGGATGCGGGTCTGTTATGCATTAACTGAGGGGACTCCCACAGGGGAAGGGGAAGGTGACCACCCGGAATCACTCGACTTTGTACAGATGGAATCAGGTTGGCTATCACACTGGGAGTCTTTTGTTGGAATTCTTTTGGTCTTCTATGTAGAGTATCATGTCATCCATCCACAAATAATGATAATTTATTTTCTTCCTTTTCTATCCTTATTCTTGTTATTTCTTTCTCTTGTCTAATTGCTCTGGCTAATGTCTCCAAAACTGTTTTGAATAGGAATAGTGATAGTGGGCATCCCTGTCTTGTTTTTGATTTTAGAGTGAAAGATTTTAGTTTTTGTCCATCTAAAGTGATATTGGCTGTTGGTTTGTCATAAGTGGCTTTTATCAGATTAAGACCATCTATACCAATTTTCTGTAGGGATTTTTTTCATCATGAATGGGTGTTGACCTTTGTCAAACACTTTTTCTATATCTATTGAGAGGATCATATAGTTTTTGTCCTTGGCTCTGTTAATATAGTGTATTACATCTATTGATTTGTGTATGTTGAACTATCCCTGCATCCCTGGGATTAATCCCACTTGGTCAGGATGTATAACCTCCTTGATGATTTGCTGCATTCTGTTTGACATTATCTGATTGAGGATTTTTGCATCTATGTTCATTGGGGAGATTGGCCTGTAGCTGTCTTTTTTGGTTGGATCCTTCTCTGGTTTTGGTATCAGGGTAATGCTTGCTTCTGAGAATGAGTTTGGGAGTATTGCTTCCCTTTCAATTTCATTAAAGAGTTTGAGGAGTAATAGCATTAGGCCTTCTCTAAATTTCTTGTAGAATTCAGCAGTGAATCTGTCAGAACCTGGGCTTTTTATTTGTTGATAGGTTTTTACATTATTTCTTCAATTTCATTGACTGATACTGGGTTATTTAGAATTTTTACATCTTTTTGATTCAGCTTTGGTAATTCATATGTATCTAGGAATCTGTATTTCTTCTGTATTTTCCACCTTATTTGAGTACAGGTTCTCAAAGTAGGTATTGATGATCTTCTGGATTTCACCAGGATCTGTTGTAATTTCACACTTTTCATTCCTAGTTGCATAAATTTGAGTCTTTTCTTTCTTTTTTTGATAAGGTTGGCTAAAAGTTTGTCTATTTTATTTAATCTTTCAAAGAATGCACTCTGTGATTTATTGATTCTTTCTATAGTTTTCTAAGCCTCAATTGCATTAATTTCTACTCTGATCTTTATAATTTCCTCCTTTGTTCATGCTTTGGGTTTAACTTACTCTTCTTTTCCTAGAAACTTGAAGTTCAACATTAGGTTATTTTTTTGAGCTTACTCTGTTTTTCTTATGTGGGAACTCACCACTATAAATTTCCCTCATAGGACTGCTTTTATTACATCCCATAAGTTCTGGTATGTTGTATTGGCATTATTGTTTAATTGTACATATTGTCTAATTTCTTCTTTAATTTCATCTGTGAAACATCCATTGCTTGTTCAGGAGGGTGTTATTTAATTTCCATGTGTTTATGAAGTTCTTGTGGTTTCTTTTGCCACTGATTTCCAATTTCTTTACACTATGATCTGATAATATGCATAGGATAATTTCAATTCCTTTGCATTTACATAAGCATGTTCTGTGAGGTAGTGTGTGGTCTATTTTGGAGAATGTCCTGTGTGCAGCTGAAAAGAATGTGTATTCTGATGTTGTGGGGTATAACACTCTGTAAAGATCCACTGAGTCCATTTATTCACAGGTTTGGTTCAGTTCTGGTATTTCTTTGTTGATTTTTTTTGTTTAGTTGATCTATTTGTGACAGTGGGTTATTGAGGTTCCCCATTACTAGTTGTATTAGTGCTTATTTGATTTTTCATACCCTTTAATGTTTGTTTTATGTAGTTGGGTATGCTAGTATTTGGTGCATATATATTTGTGATAGTTATCTCTTCCTCTTGGATTGTTCACTTAACATATGTAGTGACTTTTTTGTCTCTTCTGATCAGTCTTTCTTGAACTGTACTTTCTCTGCAAATAGAATAGCTACCCCTTCTTTTTTCTGGGTTCCTGTTGCATGGAATATTGTTTTCCATACTTTGACTTTCAGTTTATGAATTTCTTTTTTCATTAAATGTGTTTCTTGTATGTAGCATATTGTTTCTTGATCCATTCTGCCAATCTATTTCTTTTGATTGGTGATTTGCGACCCTTTACACTGATGGTTATAACTGATCTGTATTGAATTATCCTTGTCCTATTATTTTCCTATTGTTGATTCTTTCTTTCCTCTTCGGTTTAATTGCCTGCCTTGCCTGGTGGATTCATGAAACTGTTTTCTTCATTGTCTCTTTCTGGAATGTCCTTCAACTTTTTGCAGTGCTGATTTGGAGGTCATTAATTTCTTCAGGTGTTCTTTCTTATGGAAGTGTCTTATTTTGGGGTACACCAATCTGGGTTGGAGGTTGTTTTCTTTTAGGGCTTAAAATACATCACTCCAAGCTCTCCTTAATTTAAGGGTTTGGCTTAAGAAGTCTGCTGAGATTCTGTTGGGCTTTCCTTTATAGGTGATTTGTTTCTTTTCTCTAACAACTTTTAATATTTTGTTCTCATGCTGAGTTTCTGAAATCTTAACTATTGTATGCTTTGGTTTAGTTTTTCCTGATCATGGATAATTTGAGTTCTTTATCCCTAATTCATCTGTATGTCAAATTCTTTTTCCATGCTTGGGAGGTTTTTTGCTGTTATTTCTGCAAACACATTTTTAAATGTCCTTTGTGCTATCTTCTGATTTTTCATTCATTCTAATCAGCTTATGTTATTGTTCTTTGCATCATTTAGCAACTGTTGGATTGACTTTTTGTGATCCCTTGCTATTTTTAAGAAGTCTTTCATTTGATGATTGCTAACCACAAATCTGTCTTCTAGATGTGATATTCTGTCCTTACATTGGTTGATACTGCTGTGTATACTTTCAATATAATTCTTAATCTCCTGAAGATCTGTTTAAATCTGTTTCATGAATTCCATTTCTTTCCTATGTTGAGCATTCATGGTTTTCATCACTTTCCTAAGCTCCTTGAATTTTTATTATCTGTAATCTATTCTAGATCACTAACCATGCCTTCATTGTGGTCATCATCTCTTTAGTTATCTGTGAAATTATTTCTGATTTGTTTTTTTCTAAAGACTCATTCATCTGCTTTGTTACTTCTGCTGCTATAATTAAGAAAGTTCAGGTGGGTGCCTTTTAATTTCCTCCACCTCAATGCCCCCTAGTTTTGCCTTGGACAAGCTGGAGGCCTAGCACTTCATCTTGCTTCTATATCTTCTCATTTTCTATTTTTAAAAATTTTCTTTCTCCATAATGCTTGTAAATTACATATGGTAGGTAGCTTTATTACTAGTATTGAGACCTTGTAAGGAAACGACTACTTTTCAGCAATGTCTTCTAGGTGTAGCTGGCTTTTGGCTTTTGAGTCTGGCCAAAAATCCTCCTTCTTCAGTTTATCAAGGATGAGAAGTAGCTGATTATTTGGCCCAGCACCCAGTTCTTTGGTACTGGACTATGGTATTGTTTATGACCTCCAGGCAATCTCAGTATTGGCATACAAGAAAAAGCAACTGATCACAACAACTATGTCACCTTAGCTAAGTAGTACAATCAGTAATAATAGCACCAAGCACAATCTGTGACAAACTGTGGTAACTATTAGTTTGTTACCTTTAACCATAGGTACAAAATTTATAGTTATATAACAAAATCTAAACTAAACCAGAAAGTTATATACAGTGAATATACCTTCAACAGAGTGATTTTACTCTCAAGGGAGAAAATTTAAAAGGAATAAAAGAAGAGAAAAAGATTAGAAGTAGTGCTGAAGGACAAAGGAAGATTATCCAATCTTTGAGAAACTGGTGAAGAAGACAGGAGGGAAAGAAAGAAGGAAATAACAGGAACAAGAACTAAACAAAACAAAAACCTAAACACAGTGTTCACATTCATGAAAAAACAAAAACAATCAAGAAAGAGAAAATAATACAAAAGCAAAGGAATAAAAAAGATTTCTCTGTGATTTCAAACCTGTGGCTGTCTTCTGTGTCTACAGTTTTGTGGCAGTGTCCAATTCAGGGTGTGTCTCTGCTGTCACTGGTAGACAAAGGAGGCAGACAGAGCCCAGATCTGTGCTGGATAATCCCAGCAAGCCTGAAGTAGGAATAAGGCAGGGTGCCAATTCTGGTGTTTTCAACTCCACAGAAGTTCAGGCTGATCCTGACCTCTGGTTGTGGAGTTGGAACCTGAGTTGTTCAGCCTACAATCCTCTTGGTGTCTCTTGCCAGTCTGAGCTGGAACCCCTGATCCTGGAGGTCTCCTGCAGTTGTGCCTCACTCAGTCATGGGAGACACTGAGATGAAGCTAACCCATGGCTGCTCCAAGTCCCGGTTTCAATTGGCCCCTCCCTAACATGGCATCTGGCCAATACCCTCTCTTTGGGATGCTTGGACTGGTGTCACTCACCGGCTATCATAGGTCACAGCATCCACTGCTCAGTTCAACTGACATGTTTCTCTCTGAAGGCCCTTGAGACCCCTGTAGTCACCCACCCTCACTCTGTTGCTGTAGATTTGAGTCTCCTCTCTCACATTGTGAGCTGGGACCCACAGAGAAAGTAGTTTGTCCCCTCCTCTTTCTGTGTTGAAGTCTGTCTCCTCACTTTCCCTGTGGGCTCCAATTTTCCCTTCAGATCCTTTCTGGGTCCCAAGGATCCACTTCCCTCCTTCTTTTCTTCCCCAAGTTGTTATATTCCAGTGTCTGAATTCTAAATCACAGAGAAGCTGATGCGCTGCTTTTTACTGCTCCACTATCTTCCTGGAAGTCTCAACACTTGAAATTTAGAGAGCCACCAGAGCCTGTGAATCTTTGTGTTTTATAATTAGCCCCTTGAACACTGACTCTCTTAGTGTGGACTAGGTCACCTGTCAAATCAAATCAGTAGTATTGTTTTCCCAGAACAGTCCTTGACGGCTGAGTGACAATTCCATCACCCTCAGACAGACGGTGCAGTTAGGCAAACTCAGATTTGAACCTAGTCTTGCCAGTTACTGGCTGTGTGACCTTGGAAAAATTTCTTAATCTATCTAAGGGAAAGAGTCAAGACAAATTCCAGAGTTGAGTGTCCATGGCCTGTGGGATTTCCTGCACCCCCAGCATTTGCAAAGATGAGCTGGGTTCATTTAAAGGCAACAGGATGGGGTGGATTAGAAGCTATAACCCATCTCTCGGGCACGACAAAGAACCTCAAACAGAGCAGAGCTTGGAGTTTGGTTTTGACTTTAGCATTAGCTGTCAACCAAACTGTACTTGGGGAAGTGGAATACAGGCCAGCAATCAGCCATAAAGCTTGATCTGAAAATCAGTCACTGGACATTAGAGGGTTTTTTGCAATCCTGCACATACACCACATGTATGTGTACTGAGTTGATGCTGGGAATCCCAGGATTAGCTCCACACCCTTGAACTGTGAAAGAACTGTGGAAAGCCCCGGATGTTGCTTCCTCCACACTGACCCATGGTAGGAAATTACCATGCTATACCCTTCCAAGCTTTTACAGATTGGGGAAATGGAATTAACTGACATTTCTGAGAAGTCCCTGTGAGTCACTTAGAAGTTCAAGATTTCAAATTAGATATTGGCCTCTCACATGTTAAGCTGTACTCTGTACAGTGGCGAGTCCTCTGTTAGTTACACAGGTAATAAAATGTCAATAGCGGTACAGAGATTTGGTGGCTACTTCCCCAGAGACACTATCTTCACTTTACAGAGAGTTCAAAAGGAGGCCTTGGAGGGCAGCTTCTTACCAGAGCCATTAGTAGACACAGAAGTCCCAGGATTTTGGGTACCATTGGTTTGATGTGCCGGTAAATCTTTGCAAGAGTGAACATTGAAGGAGTTAGAACATGGCAGCCTTATCATTTTTATGCTCTCTGAAATAGGTTGCATTATTTGACTCTCTGAAAGTAAGTTTACTTTAAAAAATTAGTGTGCATTTTTATGACAAAGGAGGCAGTGTTTCAATAACGCAGTATGATTTGGTGAATCATTTCGGTTATTACTTATATAACAGGTATTTCCCCCAGGCCATTCTAGTCATGGGACAGAGATGGGATGTCCTACTGTGGCAAATCGATTTTTCTGCTTCCCTTGCCTGTGACCTGTGGGAACTACTGTCTTGATCCAATCCTTTCCCCTGCTCAGCCAAAGGAGAGGAATTCTCGAGGAATGTGGGCGTAGGAACTGCAGTCTTTCCCATACACTTCATCTCTGTCTCTGACAGCATCAGGGGTTCCTGACCCTACTCAGGGCCAGAATCATCTGCCAGTTGGGCCTGTTCTTACTAAATGTTTCATACACCAATTTAGAATCCTCGTTTCTTCTTTATTCCAGTGATGTGGCGCTTTCTCTGCTATAGAAGATAGGAAGATGACTGGCCCTATACCCAAGGATCTCTCTCAGGGTTTCTGTTTTCTCTTCTGAAGCATCCTGTATCAGCCAGCGTCAGCTTGCTCTCCTCTTAAGAGGACCGAAGCCACTAGGACTAGTCTTGCTTTGCCCTCTTTTCTTCCCTTCACGACAGTCTTAGGATCTCTCTCTCCTGTTATTTCTTCCTGATTTCATCAGTACATTCCTTCCAAAATAGAATGAGCAAATTTGGGGGCGGGGGAAGAGCGGATAGAGAGGCAGAAAGGACAGGGGGTTTTTTTTTGTTGTTATACTTGTTTGCAAGGGAGGAATCCAGGATACCAGCACACAAAATAAGGAAGTTATTCAGATCTATGTATAGCCTCAACTCTGGCTCCCTAGGAAGCTTTTTCTGTTTGTTTTGTCTTGTTATATTTTGTAATTAATAGACTTTGTCCTTAGAAAAATTTTTAGGGTTAGAGAACATTGAATAGACAGCACAGAACGTTCATTTATATCCTTTCTCCTCTATACTCTATGAGGTTTAAGTACTCAGTTTTGGAATTCAGTAACTCTTGGAAGAATAAATGCAGTCTTACAAATATGCACAACATTTCTAACGTGCTGAACCACTGAGAGACGTACAAGGAAATTAATAAAATCAGCATTCGAAACAGGTCATTAGTCATCTTGGCCCACAGTTTATATATACTATACACCTTCACTCATTCAGATAAGAAGCACAAATAGTGAAAATGATCATTTTATAGTTCAACTTTTTTTTTTTTTCAGTTTAAGGGAGGTCTAGTATAATTGAGTAGTGTAACAATAACTAGAAGTTTCTATTCCCTATCTCCTTTTCCATTTGCTTCTGTTCTGGGTTCCCATCCTAGTCTAGACCATTTGTCCAGAACCACAAATTGATTCTTAAAAGCTATCTGCGGTTGAAGTATAGGAGCACAGTGGGAACTCTATTATAATAAACTGTGTGTGGTTTCATTTTTCTGCAGTTAAATTCCTAATGCCTTTAAAGGGTCAGCAGCAAGTTCAAAGTCCTCTCTAATGATGTAGTAATGGTTGAAATAGTTGGTTGAAAAGGTTGTAAATATTTGTTGATTGATTGTTGACAGAGAAAAAGGCTTTTACTCTATCACAGTGGCTGGGAGGATCTGAAGAGAGGAAGCTTTTACACACCCATTTCAATTCAGCTCTTTTTATTTCTCATACTTTGCATCCTAGACATACATTTCAAGGGTAGACTTTTTATTTCATCTTCAAAAACAGAAAAATTAGAATAAAACAATTTTATGTTTAAATTTCACTTTACACCATAGGTAAATGTAGAAATAGTTGCCAACTTGGACACAGCTAAGTATAGCTCTTCATGAATAAGAACTAACTTTTACTTTCAGTCCACTGAAGGGAGCTAGTGTAGGTGGAGCAGGCAGCTGCTGATGTCATGAGATTTGAATATTACTAAGAGACTTGCCTGCACAAAAATATCTTTCCCCTGGAAGTATCATAGATTCTGAAAGGCAGCCAGACATTAGAACTGCTGTTTTGGTAAAAGACATTGTCTCCACTTGGTGACATTTATTCTTTGGGAAAGGTAAATGTTAATACAGTAGGAAAAGTGTGTGTGTGTGCATTTTGCATTTTGAGATCATTGTAGATTTACATGCAGTAGAAAAGAATAACATGGAGAGACTCTTTATACCTTCCACTTAGGCTCTGCATCTTTCCTAACTGTAGTACAGCATCACGACCAGGAAGTTGACATGGATATAGTCTGCAACCCTTATTCAGATTTACCCAGTTGTACACACACTATTCACTTTCTCCCTTTCCCTGACAGTTTTAAAGAATGAAATTGTCTTTCTCTTTTATTTTTCATAGAACATCCTTCACTTTAGGTCTGTGTTATGTTTAATCTAGTGCTTTAAAAAATTTTTTCCACAGAACCTTTTTTGAGTGCTGTGATTTGAATGTTGGTGCTGCTTCAGAATGCATACTCCCTGGTGTGACAGCCTGAAGAGGTGGAGAGCCTTCTCAGAGAGGGGGCTCAGCCTCATGCTTGCCACGCCCATGTCTTTTTCAAGCCTCTCTTTCCAAATTGTAGAGTAGATGGCCTTTAGAGTTCCAATCATCTACTAAGAGACTTAAAAGTAAGATAATCTATTACCTTTAAAACTCAGTACAACTCAATATTATTGCATTAGAACAGTAAAATCTTGTGTCAGATTATCTTTTCCTAAAATGGCCATAACAGCATATGCACTACTACATGATTTTTCAGAACTAAGCTACTTTGCACCAAGAGATGGAATTTATTTCCCCTCTCATTGCTGGACTGTGTCTTCTCCAGGGGTCCCAGAAGTGGTGTTGTGTGGCTGGAGGCCAGGTTATAGAGAGGATACAGCTTCTGCGGGGCCCTCATCTGGAAGGCAGCCACAGCATTGGGAAGGAGCCTAGGTCAAACAGACAGGCCACATACATATGTTCCAGTCAGCAGCTCCTTTGGGTTTCCAGCTGATGGCTCAT
Organism: Heterocephalus glaber; assembly: GCF_000247695.1. Next base: position 5,443,976 of record NW_004624804.1, on the reverse strand, counting down.
TTTCATTGAGTGAATGAGCCCTTCAGAGGATGGCAGCTTCCAGCCTTCAATTCTTTTAGTGTCAGATATCTTGGAACAGATTCAAACCATCCCCTCTGTGCCCTCTCCAACAAATTCCTGACCTACCGATCCATGAGCATAATAAATGGTTGTTTACACTGCTGAGCTTCTTGGCATTTTAAAAAAATTCAGGGTCTTGTTGTATTGCCAGGCTTGTTTTAAACTCCTAGGCTCAAGTGATCCCTCTGCCTCAATGTCTTGAATAGCTTGGACTACAGCATGCATTACTATGCCCAACTTCGCTCTCTGGTAATTTGTAATGTTAGCAGGGTCATTACAGAGACTATTGGCTAAATATAATACTGTATGCACTTGATTATCCAACAGATAGATATCGTGAGCCTCCTCTGATCAAAGTTTGCAGCTAGCTAGACTCGTGGAGTTTGCTTTAAAATTAAAACACAAACATATTCTTTGTCCTTGAAGAGTCCAGTAATGTAGTAGAGGAAACCAAATATGGAAATGCAAAAGCATGACTAACAAAGTGTGGAAAATGACAGAGAAGGTACTGGACAAGTAATTTAGGGGTGTGAGCTGGAGGGTTTGATCACCCTGAGTGGAGCAGAGAGCATGGGCTTGAATATGGAGCAGCACAGCACCACAGCACAGAATACGTGCTCTGGAACTGTTGATTTTCCTGGAAAAAAATTCAAGTTGGGGACTGAAGAAAGGTTGTCAGGAACTTGGAGAGAAAAGATGAAGGTATTTCAAGCAGACTGGAAACAAAATGTTGGATCTGAAATACTGGGCTTCAGTTACTAACAATAGCAGTATCAGTCCCTTAGGTGCATAACTGCATACACTGTACAAAGCATGTTCACAGACATTATTACATTTAATCTTCACAAGCACCTCATGAAGTAAGTTTTTCTAGCTTCATTTTGTGGCTAAGGAAACTTAGGCTTAGTGGTATATGAACCACTGACGATTTGGTAGAAGTTTCTGGCAAAAAGAGGGATGTACACATAGGAAAAGAGAACTGAGCATCTTCCAAGGACTAGGCATTTTGCATGGTTATTTTCACATAATTTGTTTATCTAACAATCTAACATTTAATTTTACAACAACACTGGGGATATTTGCTATTATTTTTGTTACATAGACAAAGAAACTGAGGCTCAAAGACATCAAGGAAAATTAAGACCTAGGAACAGACATTTTCAGATGTGACAGCAAGTCCAGCAAGACTCCTGCATTCCTGTGGCACGGAGTCTCTGCTCTCTCTACATGGTTTCAAACAAATCTCCCTTTCACATTTTCACAGAAACATCTAGATATTGCCTATCTAAAGCACTAGAGGCATTAATATGGCAAACCAGTGGGTTTAACCTTTCAAAACAAAGTTAGTTGTTTTGTTTCAAAGAATTTCCAGTTGGTAGTATGAGAGGGAAATCTCTCTCTCTCTCTCTCTCTCTCTCTCTCTCTCTCTCTCTCTCTCTCTCATAAGCTGGAGTATTGCCGATATAGCCAACAGTACAGCTACAAACTACAAATACGGCCTTGAAATATCCATGAACATCTTTACTTACAAAATAAATTGCCCTTTCAGGGAATGTTTTATGATTCTACAAACTTAAAAGTAATATAAAAAATGGGAAATTCACTTTCAAACTATTTTGCGTTGTTTTCTACATTTTTACAATTAAATCTGTTCCCGTTCCCTGAGAGCAAAGGGCTGTTGCTGAGAACAGTGAGGCTTGCTGTGATGTTCTGAGGCACCAATAGGTGCCAGATCCTCTATCCATCAAGGGTGCTTTCAGATTTGCCATCGGTATTGGATGGATCACTGCAAGCCCACAATTTCTAAATTATTTATGTAAAAACTACTCTATATACATGATGATTTCCCATACTTCACTGTCCTAGGTTTTCCTTTGCTAGATACATGGCCATTTGTTTTTTGGTTGTTGCTACTGTTGAGATATTTCTACTAGATGAGATTGCTCTAGGTGAGATTAAGTCCTAATGCTTTATTCTCATCAAATGGCAAGCAGCTCGAATTGTATAAAACTAACCACTAAAAAAGATCTTTTTGCAGTTCTGACTTGCATAAAGCAAGTTGTTAATTGCTCTCTCTCTCTCTCTCTCTGTGTCTCTCTCTCTGTTAATTGTCACTGATAATTGCCACTTCCCAGGGAGTGACAGAATATGGGAATGTTAGGTTGATTGACTTCCCTGTCTATCTTAAGTCATTTGTAACAACAAATGGATATGCAGGAGCTGGTAGGCAAATGAATTTATGGCCTTAAATTTTACTGCTTAGGTTGAGTTTACATATTCTGTATTAGTTGTTTAAGTATTGTGTCCTTGTCTATTGCTGTAAGTCTGGGCAGTTATAAGTTGTTACATAAGATCTATTGAAAGACAAAGTCTTATCTCTAGAAGTTGACTTATCATTTATATTCTCTTGCATTTATACTTAGGAACTATCAAACAACTTGATGCTAATACATTTCTTGGTAATTTTCAATTACTTATAAAATAATGTGTTAGCAACAGAGCTTAAGCCACATTGAACAAAAGATTGGAAGATGTTGGTAGATGTTTCATAAAGAGTATTAAACTTGATTTAATTTTTGCCTCTACTTACTGGTTCAGTCCTTAAGGAAGATGAAGAATCCTCCCTTTCCTTGAAGGTTTCATTTCATAGACACTGAATGACAGTTCTTTGTTCCAAGTGAAAGAAAATTTACCTTTAAGTATAATCATCTTAGAAATGATAGACTGAATAACATGAATGATAATTGTCATCCAGCAAAAAGATAGAAGTTTCACCCAAATTCGCCTATTCCATCTTTTTACCAAATATTCTGGAAGCACAATTCTGGTTCTCTCTGCTCACCATGGTTACTCCAACCTCTAATCACATGCTGACTGTGAAAACATTCAAAGTTGTTGATATCATGATTAACAAGACGATTTTCATTATCTAGTGATACTTAAGTCTCTCTCAGTCCACATTTCCTGCTGTGGTGGTGAGTATCTGACTTTTATTGGCACTTACTTAAAGAAAATAATTTTAAGGGTGCAGTAAATATATGCTGAAAAGTCTGAAGCTGGCCACTGGGTTAATCTTAAACAGGTTTCAGTTCTATAAGTACATTTGCAAACCTTAAACAGCAGTTAGTGTAACATATTTTAATACTTTTTGGAGTATGCAACAATCCCACAAGCTATTACTGAGTAGAGACGATGACATTTCACAAGTTTCCAAATTTGGATTTATTGAACTCTTCAAAATTGCAGTGTCTTTTCAAACTTGCTTTTATCAGTTATCATCATCACTGTTTTCTTTATTATGGTTGTTTCCAGCAATTTAAATAGAAAAATATATTTCAAGGTGAACTGTGTACATGCCTGCATATAAGCACAGGAAATAGCATTTTAGCTACACGTTTCCTAGCCCTTGCCAGTGAATAGAACCATCGTTCTATATCCAGGCTGCATATCATACTCACTTGTGGGATTTAACAAATAATGTAGATTTTAGGCCATGCCCTCAAAATTCTTGTTCACTAGCTCCAAGGTGGGGGTCCAGCCATCAAATCATATTCATATTCGTGTTCATACATATACCAGTACTGGATTGAACCCAGGGCCTTCACACTGAATTACATACTTAGCCCTTTTTTATTTTTAGACAGCATCCTGCTAAGTTGCTAGTTGCCCAGGCTGGGCTTGAATCTGCTGTCTCAGGCTCCCAGAGTGTTGGGATGACATGTATGTCACTATACCTGATGCAATCCCCAACTCAGTCTTCTGATTTTTAAAAAAGGGTCACACAGCCAAGCACTGTCAGTGAAAGCATTTAGACATCAATGGTTAGTCACTTTTCAGAGATGAATGACAGAAGGAAACAGAAAAAAATGGAGCCAGCCTTCTTCAGTATGAAGGGAGCTGCCTAAGAAGAATGTTCCTCTGAAAAAATACAGTGCCATAAGGGCAGCTGGAAGTTGACCAACTTCAACAGAAGAGGTTTCTGACTTCTTCCTTTCAGATCTCTCTCCTCTGGGGGATGAGGCAGGACTCTTCCTGTGTTAGCTTTTTGTTACTGTAAGGAATACCTGAGATAACCAAGGTTTATTTTGGCTGACAGTTTTGGAGTTTCAGTGCATTGATCAACCTGCTGGTTTGGGGCCTGTTTCAAGGTAGTACATCATGGTGGCATGGTGTGGTAAAAGTGCTCACCTCATGACCAGGAAGCAAAAGCATGACCAGAAAGCAAAAAAGGAGAAAGAGGAAGAGCCTGGGGTCTACAGTCCTGTTCAGAACTAATGATCAGAAAGAAGGCTTCACACTAGGCCTTATTTGAAAGTTCCCACTACCCCCCAGTGGCACAAAGTTGGGGACCAAGCCTTTAACACACGGCCATTTGGGGGGCCTTCTAGATCTAAACTACAGTACTTCCCTATCCTCTTTTTCTACCATGGTTATTTCTGTTCCTTTACCTGGACTTCTCTTTTCATTATCACTTAAGTCCTATGTTTTGTCTCTTTTGATCAGCCCAGCCTCACTGAAGCTTTTTCCAATCTCTTGAACTTCTGTTGTCTTATTTAATACCTTAAACTGTATCCATCTTATTATTTTGTGGATGTTAGTTCTAGCTTTCTAAATAATCTTCAAAATTTTTGTGGAAAATATATTTGCCTAGCCTGCATTTACATCTTTCCCTTCAGGCTAGCATGCAAAACTCTAGGCAGAAAGGACTGCCTCTTAGGAGCAGACTGTTTGCATATATGAAGTAGAGAGCAAGGGAGGTCATCTTCAGTGGTTTGTGTGCTGTCAACATAAGGTTCAATCTTACCAGCTGCTCTTTGCTTTCCAGCAGAGACATACAAAACACATGGATTACTTTAATTCTCCATTGACTTTCCTTGTTGATCCATTTAGATTTAATTTTTTTCCTCCTCTCCAAATTGTTTACATGGTTCAAACCATCTGGGGAGCTTTAGAAAATCCTCATATCCAGACTACACCTCAGGCCAATTAAATCAGAATTTCTAGGACTGGGGCCAAGGTACTGGTATCAGCATTTTTTTAAAAAGCTCCCTAGGAGATTTCAATGTACAGCCAAGACTGAGAACCACTGTTTCAGATCAAACTATGTAAAATCTGATTAGAAGAACCCCAGACTGGAAGCCAGTAGTAAATAAATAAACATGCAGGTCTGGAATTTCTTAATGGACACACCATTAAATCCTGTGAACTCCCTTCTGATTGACTGTTCTTTTCCTAACTTGTTTAAGGGACACAATTTCCAGTGAACTTGAAACTACAGTCTGAAAAAAATCATATGCAAAAAATGAGGCTCCTTGCTGCTGCAGGATTCAGGTACTCACTGTTCTTTTTGGATTGTCAATAACCGAATTGGTAGCCATTATTGAGATTTCAAATTGAATGTCATTTCTTTGACCAACTCCAGTAGTCCACCAATGTTAGAAGCGCTACTCATACTTTCTGAAACCTCGTTTTCCTTTATAGAACTCATGTTAGGTAGAAATCTGAGTGATTATTTGCTCCTCAGACTGCCTTCCTCTCCTCCTGCCACTAGATTTTAAGCTCAGTGATAGCAGAGACTGATATATTCATTCTTGAAAAGCTTGCGCCCATCAGAGGGCACATGATAGGAGCTTAGTAAATACCTGGTAAAGGAATGGTGCTTACAGTGCTAGTTCCTGGTGGGTGTTTATTGGGGTGAGAGAATGACAGAATCCTGTGACCCTCTGGGGAACAGTTTCTTAACAGTAAGATAGTGTAGTGGGGGAGGCATCAGTCACCCAGTTTTGATCAGTGACTCTCAAATATGACCTGCTTATTAGAATCACTTGTATGTTTTGTTGAAAGTGCAAATGCCTATGTTCGTGTCCAAGATATTTGGGATCAGAAGCATGATGTCAGTACCACAAATAAGTCTGCTAGTCGATTCTGATGCCCTTGGCTACAGTTCAGTGTTTATAGAGTGCTGCTTTCGGCATTGCCTGAAATGACTTTTAGAAGCACTGTCAAGTTTGGAGCTTGGGGCATCTGTAAATCAATTATTCTTTTTGTTCTGTACTGAAGTGGTGAAGGTGAGGTTGAAAGTTTTCTCTGGAGATGACATATCACTTTACTTGACAACTCTGGAAGGATAATGCCCTCTGTACCATCCTTTCTGTTTAGTAATGTAGCTGGCTAAGCCCATGGGTTCTTAGAAATCACTGTCATAAAGTCCAATGATAGTATAAGAAATGTATCAGTGTAATGCTTTCTCCAAATTTTTGGGAAATGTAATCACGTTGGCCATAGTCCGTGGCAATACTGATCTCAGTGGTGGTACTTACACTGACAAAAATAGGGTCAGAATTGGCCGTATTTTTATATGCATATATCTATTTTCAAAACAACTAACATTGGAAATATACTAAAGAAAGCATTCATTTCAAATCCAAAGCATTTGGATTGATGATGAGAAAGAATATACAGATTAGGGCAGGGGATGTAGCTCAGTGGTTCCGTGGCCTGCCTCGCAAGTGCAAGGACCCGAGTTCAATCTCTGATACCCCCACTCCCCCAAAAAATCAGGGAAGAAAAAATATGCAGATTATAAAACTCTTAGCTATTCAGAATCTCTCTAGCAAACTCAACTAGGCAAATAGAGAAAATAAGGAAAAAAAAAAAAAAAGAAAAAGCCCTCCACATACAAAAAATAGGTATGAAAAATTCATATAGTTAAAAGTGCTCTTTTTAAAAGAGAATCTATTTACTATAACTTTAAACATAATCTAACTGCTTTGGGGAATCATGACTCATATATGACAAACTCAAGACATCAACATCAGAGATGCATAACACTTCTTGAGCTAAAACAGCCCTGTGTTTTAGTATCTCTATTCTTAAATGCAGTAGTTTGATGGTACCATTTACATGTGCTGTATCATTTAATATTTATTAAAGAATGAAAAATCCAAGGAAAATAATGCTCCCATTTTAAATATTAGGAAACTGTGTGCCAGAAATATTAAAGAACTTGATGATGTCACTCTGAGTCCTATGTAATAATCTTTCTATCACGTTCCCTGTAAAATACAGAACAATATCTGATAATTTTAAAGATAATCTGGGATCATCAAGCAGAGTTTAAAGTTTTGCTCTTAGTTTAAAAATTCAATCTACAATCTACTCCATTTTACAAATGTTTCCATGAGCAATAGTTAAATTAAAATACCAATGCCTGAATACCTGAAGGAGTAAATTTCTCTTAAATGGAAAAATCATTTATGTGAACTCTTCATTTAGTAATTCAGATGAAAAAGAATCTTAAGCACCTACAAACCTCACATTTAGTGTAATACAATAATTGTATAATCATTTATTTAATATTTGTATCTATCACAAGATTGTAACTCACCACACCCACACCCACCCACACACACACCCCCACATTTTAAAATGCACTTTCTGTCATTATTTATCTCTTACATTTCTTAAATGAATGCTGAGTGTTATGGGCTATTTATTATTTACATGGTCTATAGACCATTCTTCTGTGCTCAAAAATGGCCCTGGAAAGGAAGGGAAGGAGACAGCAGCAGTCAATTAAAAGTAGAGAGGTATTCTTAGCAGACAGATAGTATCTACCCAAACTGGAAGGGAGCCGAGGCATAGTTATAAACCTCATTACCACAAAAAGTGGTCTAGGGGTCTTGGCTTGTGCTAAAGTTCTTCTTGAAAATATATATGGTGGTACTATTATAAGAGCTTCTGTAAGTTATGCCTTCCACAAATTCTTACCTTGTACTTTTATCAGTTTAGTTCTCCAATCCTAGGATCAGACATTTTCCTGATATGAATCGGCAGAGAAGATCCCATATGTTCTCTGTGCCCATATGTCAAACAAAGGTTAACATAGACACCCACACTGACAGATGTTATCATTCTGCAACTGTTTCATTCATTACCTTATTGATGATATTTTTTGTAGAACTGGGCTAGACATTGTCCTTTGGCTTTCTTGGATTTGGTATTTTTTCCTAGGATATTCTCAGGTATAGAAATTTATGAACAATATACCTCTGCATCCATATCAGTATTAAAGAAGTAGTTTCTCTGGATATTACTGTGCCATGGAATTCTTTATGCTATCTGAAACTACTGCAGAGTTATTTTTCTTCCTCTGTCTTAAAACTAAGAAAATCAATTTTGTTACTACATCAAATTTTTCCTCAATTTCTTATCTGCTAATTTAATTGATTAAGTGGTAATTTTTATACACGGATAGTCCCCAACTTGTGATGTTTCAACTTTTTATTTTTTTTGACTTTAGGGATGGTGTGAAAATGACATGCATCCAGTAGAGCCCATAGTTAGGGACGTGCAGCGTGAAGCTTGGTCACTATGTGGCTCCCAGTTAGCCATGTGATCACTAGAATAAACAACTGATCCTCTGCAGTGAGCCCTGTTGCTAAGTATGATGTCTGGGTATGCTGTTATTAAATGCACTTTTAATTTACAATATGCTCAATTTATGATGTGTTTATGGGGATGTAACCCCAACATAAGTAGAAAGGGATCTCTATATCCACAAATTATTTGGTACCATTTCCTTCAGGAGTGGAGTCTAATTCCTTGCCATTTGAATGTCTGCCAGATGTGAGAATTCAGTTTTAACAAATAAAATAAGGCAAAAAATTGTGATTTGTGACTTCTAAGCCTAAATCATAAAAAAAAAAAATTACCACTTCCATTTGTTCTCTCTTGGATTACCCACTTTGGAGGAAATCAGCTGCTATGTTCTATGGGTACTAAAACAACCTTGGGACACACCTGCAGGGGGAGGAACTGAGACCACCGACCAACATGCTGTGGGGAAGATTCTCTCACAGCCTTGCATCCTCCAGCTTTACCCAAGCCTTCAGGTGGCTGCAGCCAAGCTGATGTCTTGACTATAACCTTGAATGAACCTCAGGCAGAACTACCCAGCTGAGCCACTCCTGAATTCTTGACCCTAGGAAACAGGAAGGGAAAATATACGATTATTGCTTGCTTAACAGCAGTAAGTTTTGGGGGACTTTGTTAAATGACAATAATGTAGTTCTGTTGCTAGGACAAGGTGTTGTCTTAATTCATACCACAAATATTTATTGAGCATCCAATATGTGTCAGGCAATCTCGTAGGTGCTACATATACTAAAATGAACAGAGAAGCATAATTTGTGCTTCCTTACAATCTTGTGATAGATAAAAATATTTTTTAATAAAAATATTAAATAAATAATCATATAACTATTTTATCACAGTAAGTGGGGGGTAATGGGATTGAAGTACTTAGGGTTCTCAACCCAAAGGCCAGAACAGATGTCCCTGAGGAACTGACCTTTGACCTGGAAACTGAGGAGGAAGGGACAGGAATTGAGCAGATGAAGGGTCAGTGGGGACAAGGAAGAGCTTTCCAGGCAGAGAGACCGTGTCTGTGAAGTCCTTGTGCAACATCCCAACTAAGAAATTTCTCTGCTAGAAACTTCTGAGAGATGGTTCATTCATTCACTCAACTTCAAAGAAATATTATTGGAGCACCTGTTACCTGTCACTGTTCTAGGTACTGGGGATAAGGGTTGGTTTTTGTTTTTGTTTTTGGTACCGGGGATCCAACTCAGGTTCTTGCGCTTACGCAGCAAGCGGCGAAACCACTGAGCTAAATCATCAGTCCTGGGGATAAGGGTTGGAAAACCTAACCTGTGAGTGCCAAATGCTGGAGGCTCAGTGTGGAGAGATTTGAGAGTTGAGAACTTTAGAGGAGCCCAATCTTAGGGGAGACCCCACTTTCATGAGCTTTGTCACCATAGAGCCCTATCAGGCTCTCACAGTGAAGATGAGAAAAAAATCCCCCTGAGCTTCTGGCTGGTGAGAGGAAAATAGTTATTTTGGAGCATGTCTGGAGCATTCTGTCCATAACAAGGCCTGCCCTCAAAAGAAATGATTCTACCAGAGCCTGGCCTTCTGTAGCTATCCTAGTCTATCTCAGCCTAAACTACTGTTGACCAACTGACCTTGGGGAAGGGAAATGCCCAGCTTTGGCCTCTACTAGTCTCCCTGTCTTTTAAAAGGAAAAATCAAAGCAAAACTGAGAAGGCTTGTGAGGGCCAAAGCTCAGAGGCAGGTTCCCTGAAAGACTGAGGCCAGTCCTAGGACTGTAGAATACTTCCCTTCTTCCCTTACCTCTCAATTCATCACCATTTCAAAAGGGCCCTTGTATAATAATAGAAAGAACCGTGCATCTTGGAAGACATTTCAGGAACCTCCAGGAAAACCCAGAGACAACAGAGAGACAGAAACAAGGACAGCAGAGGTAAGTCTGACATCTGCCACCTTTACCTGTGGCAAACAAGAAGTGCAGTCTGTCCCCTAGCCAGATAAAAAATCAGGTGTGGTCTACAAGTGTAGTGAATGTTAAAATTTTTTTCAAAAAATTATTACAGTAAAAGACACATTGCCATTAAGCCTCCTCAAAATACTCCCCCTTGCGTCAAACAGACTTATTTCATTGTCTTTGCCACTTTCTAAAGCAGTTCTGAAACTTTTTTCTTTCTTTTTTTTTTTTTTTTTGGTGAGTGTCTTTAGTTGTGCTATTGTGGCTGCTTCAATGGCCTAAATCAATTCAAAACGTGTATCTTTCATAGTTTTTTGTTTGTTTGCTTGTTTTTGAGACTGAGTCTCCCTATGTATTTCAGGCTGGTTTTGAACTCACTATGTAGCCCAGGCTCGCCTCAAACTTGTGGTGATCCTCCTGCTTCAGCCTCCTGAATCTTGGGATTACAGGCATGTGCCACAATGCTTGGCTTTTCATGGTCATTTTGACTCTGGGCAAGGTTCAGAAGACACATGGTGCCAGTTCCACTGCATAAGGTCAAGGAGGACACACTGTAATGTTTTTACAAACCTGCCTTTTCATTGGATGGCACTTGTAGTGCATTCACTGTATTTTTTTTTCGCACTTTGTAAAGTCCTTCACAAAAGAAAACTGGCAGAACTGCTTCAGGGAGGGGCAAGAATTATGGGGTAAGTATATTTAAGTCAAGAGGGAGTATTTTGAGGGGAATTAATGGCAATGTCTTTTACTGAAATAAAATTTTATTTTTATTTAAACACATGGTATGCTTTGATCAGCCTTGTATATAATACGCAGATGATGATTAGACGCTGAGAAGGAAACACTATAGTATCGGGGGAGGGATGGGTTGCAATTTTAAATAGGATGGTCAGGAAAGGTCTTACCAAGCAAATGACATCTGCAAAGAGGTCTGAAGAAGACAAAGGCATGTGCCATGGAGACAACTCGGGGAGAACATAGGGACTTCAAGTCCCGAGAAGGGGGTATGCCTAGTATCTTCAGTGACCCAGAGAAAAGTGGGAACTGCAGCAGATGGGGTGAGGAAGAGAAGTACAGGAAGTGAGGTCCAAGAGGCAAGGGAGGAGGACTGGGCATGATTTTCCATACTATCTTAAAGACCAGGGTCAGTGAAGCCCCTGTGAGAATAGTATGGCAGGGAGCCTAAGAGTCCAGTCAACAGGCTTTGGAAATTAATTCAGGAAAAAGATAATGATTACTTGAATAGAGGAGGAGGAGAAGGAGAAGGTGAGAAGTGATCAGGTGCTGGTTATCTTTCGAAGGTATAGCTGACAGATTTTTCTATGAACTAAGGTGTGAACCAAAGAAAAGGATCAAAGTTGACTCCAAGGCTTTTGATCTAAGCAAAAAGAGGAGACTAAGGTTGAATGAAGGGCAAGTCTTTTGTGAGGGAGCCAAGAGTTTGGTTAGAGGAACCTATAAGGCATTCAAGGGAGAAATAAGAGTAGAATGTTCAGCATCTGGGTCTAGAGATGGGACAGAGCTCAGGATAGCAAACAGGACTTTAGGATTTTGGCAGACAGGAATTTAGAGTTGGTATATAGATAGAATTTTAAGTCGTGAGGGTAAATTAAATCACCAAGGGATATATATATATATATATATATATATATATATATATTGCCCAAGGACTAAATCATGGGCATCAATGGTTAAGAGGTTGATGAAATAAAAGAAAATGAGCAAAGAAGACTGGGAAATAGAAATGGCAAGACAGTACACTGTCCTGGAGGATAATCTAACAGAAGGAGAGAGTGAATGGGGGTAACAAATATTCCTGGAGTCAAATGAGGGGAACTGACCAATGGGTTTAGTAATGTGGACACCATTGGCAGAGAGCATTTTTGGTGCATGGAGAGGCAAAACTTTGTTGGAAAGGGATTTTAGAGAGATTGAGAAAAGAAGTTTTGAAGACAGGAGTATAGGTAACTTTATAGAGGAATTCCTACAAAAAAGAATGGAAATATGAAATTGTAGCCAACAACAATATAGATGAGAGAAAGCACCATGTTTATATGCTGATGGAGTGGTTCAGCCAAGAGGGAGAAATGATGTTGAAGGAGAGGGTAAGGGGGAAAGTTTCTGGGGTACCATTTTTGAATACTTAAAAGAATTAGAAGCTAGTGAACAATTCTAGAGTTTAGACTTAGGAAAATAGAAAGTTCATTCCTGGTAACAGGAGAGAAGACAGCCTACATGGGCCCAGATGCTGGTGGGCGGGTAGAGGTGGTAGTGGGAACTTGTGGAAGCTCTCTTCTGATTGTTTCTATTTTCTCAGAGAAATAGCAATCAAGGTCAAAAGCTGAGAGCGAAGATGGGGGAGGAGGTGTTGGAAGTTTTAAGAGAGAAGAGAAAATATGGAACTGTTGCCTAGGAGAGTAGAATAGTAAATGGACTAGGGAAATGCACTATCATTGCTGGAGAGCATGAAGAGCACACTTGGGTTAAGAGTCTGAGTGGCATGAATTTGAAGGGAGACTGGTCAGCATGGATGAAAGTCTTATTGCTCCATTGAATTTCATGGTTTTGGGCTAAAAGTGATATTTATGTACGTGAGTGTAACATAGTTGTATGTTCACATCTAACAGTTACTAATTATTTAAAATGTTAATTGGTGTAAATTTAACTTCATTTAACATTGTTGGGAGGATGTTTCTGGTTAATTGAATATCTTGGACAACTAAGGCCATTATATCACACATGAATTCATTTTTTAATAGAGTTAGAAGATGAAAAAAGTAATCCGAACATCACATGAGAGTTTTAAAATGACAGTCAATGTTTAAAATATTGAACAGCACCTCAGTTCCATTGTTTTGAAAAGTAATCCTCATCATAGACTGTGCAGGAAAATATGGCTATTTAATTTTTACACTTGTTTGGAATCTGGATGCATTATACAAGGAGCTTTGTAAAAGATATAAAATGACAAGGGATATCATCATTAAATGCAATAAGAGTATCTTCATATAAGTCCATCCATCGTGTCTTAGTTGTATTTATGAAAGCACTGGAGTAATAGTTTTTTCCCCTTCTTAATTGCCCATGAAGCAACAATGATTCCAAACCTTAGTGTTAACACTAGGTTCCAAATGGTAGTGTCAGTGAGGCTATTATTATCTAGATTTGCTCCATCTTTGATTGTTGCAAGACAGACATTTCTCTCCTCACTGCTTGTGTTTTCTAGTAGTTCAAACTTCTTTTATACTTTTGAATCTGCCTTGTGTTATTCACTTATTTTTAAAAATAACTGGTTATATAAGCAATACATAGTCACTCAATATAATTTGGAAGATATGGAAAAGTAGAGCAAAGAAAATACATTTCCTATTATCTCACCATTTAGAAATGAGTGCAATTAAAGTTTTGGTAACTTTTAATCTAATATTTTAATTCACATGTATCTTTAGAGAATGTATATAAAATTTTGCATCAGCTTATCCTTTTAAATATTTTATTGCAACGTTCTCCCATTACACATCTTTGGAAAATACAATTTTTTGTGCATATATGGTAGGCTGGTTTATGAATGTACTATAGAAATTCTAACAATTTTCTCATTATTGCATAGTTAATATGTTTTTAAATTTTAGAAAACACAACAATGGGCACACTTGAACAGAAATTTCTTTTTGTAATACTGATTATTTTCTTAAGGTTTGTGACAGTTAAGCTGGACTATTGACTTTTTTCACTTGAGAGCTGCCAGAAGGTTAGTAAAGCACATTTCTGATTATTTCTGGGTGGGTCATGAAGATGTGACTTTGGGTACTATATTTGGTTTCTGGCCCTTTTCTCTCTGACACTATTCCTTTATTCTGCTTCCCAGCTGCCATGAATTAAGCAGCTGTGCTCCATCACGTCCCTTCACCAAAATGTTTTTGCCTGAAAGTCAACCAGTCATAGGTCAAACCCACTGAAACTGTGAGCCAAAATAAATTTCTTCTTTAAGTTGTGGGTGTCATGTATTTTCTACCAGCAATAGGAAAGCTGACTAATATAGAAAATTGGTAGCAGAGAAGTGGGCTCCCTTCTGTGATAGAACCTGATCATGTGGTTCAGGGGTCTTTGCAATTGGGTCATGGGAGGAGTTTGAAAATATTTGAAGACACAGGCTAGAGAAGCTCTAGAATGTTGTAAACAGTTTGATAAGTGGTTCTGGTCGAAACTTAGAAGAGGAGAATGCTTATAGGAATGTAGACAGTAAAGAGCAAGATCAAGAAGACTCATATGGGAATGAAAACTGTATTGGGAATTGGAATAGAGGCCATTCATGTTATATTCTGGCAAAAAAAAAAATTGTCTACATTTTGCTCATGTCCTGAGACTTTGAAGGAGGTTGAGTTTAAGGGTGGTGGACTAATTGATCCAGCAGAGGAAATTTCGAGGCAGACCAATGTTCTGGCTGTGGCATGAGTACTGCTCACTGCTTTTAATTGGATTTATATTGACAATTGAGTGCAAAAAGCAGAGCAAAAAGATTGAAAAATCTTAAATGTGGTCCCCAAAGAAAATGCATGTAAAGTTGGGGCCAAAGGATATTTGTCTGCTGAACAGATTAGCACCATTAAAAAGAAACTAAGTACAGTAAAACCTTAGATTGCAAGTAATATGTTCTGTGAGTGTTCCACAAGATGAGTAAACGTTTCTAATAAATTTTAACTTGATAAATGAGCAATATCTTGTAATACAGTGACACTGAAAGTAGCATGATCACAACTGGCCCAATAATTTTTTTTTTTTTTTTTTTTTTGTACTGGGGATCGAACTCAGGTCCTTGTGCTTGCAAGGCAAGTGGTGGAACCACTGAGCTAAATCCCCAGCCCTCAATAATTTTTTTTCTCTCTTTCTTGGGGCAGGATTATGGGTGATCATTTTCCAGAAACAAGAGTTTATTGAGATCTCATCTTCAGAGGAGGAGGAACAGAAGGTGGAGAAATACCTCACTTCAAGTGAGATTAGGGAGATGTGTAAAATGTGGTAAATAGTGCAAAATTTTGTAGAAAAGCACCGCCCAAATAAGGCTGTAGCAGTGTGAGTGATGAATCTGCTTAATGACAATGCAATATCACATTTCAGTGAAATCGTCAAAAAAGAGGCAAAAGCAAGTGTCATTGGTTAGATTCCTTATAAAAGTTGCATGAAATGAAAGATTCCATTGAGCCAATAAATAGCAGCAATTCCATTATTGATAGTGAAAGTTGTCCTACGTAATAACCTTCCTCTCTCTTGTCTCCCTCACAACAGCCAGCCATGAAGGTTTTCAAAGCTAAGTGTAGGTTAATTTGTTTATTTTTCTTTATAATTTTTGTATTATGTTACAGTATTGTAATCATTTTTATATGGATATTTTTGGGTTGTGGAACATTTCATCATTATTTCTTATGGGAAAATTTGCAGTGATAGACAAGTGCTTTGGATTACAAGCATTCTTCTGGAATAAATTATGCCCACAAACCAAAGTTTTAGTGTACTTTGAACTGGGAAAAAAGAAAGAGCCATCTCAAGGCATCTCAGGAGTGAGCAAGACACCACCCATTGCAAGCTGGCATGTACAAAAGTATAATCCTTTCATCTGAGAAGAAATGAGTCTTTTGCTTGAGAAGGATCATCTAGAGGATCTGCTCCTTAGGACTCATTTCACCATGCACAGCCATGTAGGCACTCAGAAGCCACTGAAACCATGGTGCAAGGGGTCTTGGCTACTGCTCAAGCTGGTGCTAGATCTTGGTATCATCCACGTGATGCTGGTTTTCCTGGCATTCAGAATGTAAGAGTTAGGGGTCATTCAGGCTTCCATCCAGATTTCAAAGGAAGGCCTGGAAAGCCAGACTAAAAATGTGCAACAGGATCAAAGTCCCTTCCAAAAGTACCTGAGGGGGTAGGATGTGAAGTTGTCAGAGTGAATCCAAAAGTATATTAGAGACCCCAGGACATCAAAGATGCCTGGGATGTGAATCTACAGAAGAAAGCTTCAGGTGAATGAAGCCAGCCCAAGAGAGAGGACATGTATTTCCATCACAATAAACACAATAAAAGCAAGCAAACAAAAACCAGTCTCTCTGGGTTTTCTACACTCACCCCAATCTCTCTTTTTGGGGGGCGGTACCGGGGATTGAACTCGGGTCCTTGGGCAGGCGGTGGAACCACTGAGCTAAATCCCTGGCCCCACACCCCAATCTCTTTACCATCTCTCTGAAAAAGTATATTTTATCAGTTGTCTTCATTTTGTTTTCATCTACCCTCTGGCCACTTTTAGTCTGGTATTTACTTCTACCATTCTCTTGAAACACTGTCTTACTCACAACCCACCTGCTTTTAGCTTCTGCTACCATCCCCCAACTCTCATTTTTTCCTGCCCATCTCTCTTTTCCTCTGTATTATTTAACTGTTCAGTGACTGGCTTTGCATCAAAAAACAAGAATGAATCGGATTCTTCTTGCTTTTATTAAGGAATTTAAAATCAAGTCAGGCACAAGTACTTTGCAGAGATTTGTCACCTTTGGTTTTGTTGCTACAAAGCCCGGGGCTCCTTCGTGCTAATGAAATTCAAGTTTCTGACCCTTCCCCCACACATTTCCTCTCTTCCTTATTGGCTCCTCTTAGATTTTCCATCCCCTAAACTCCACACATGACATTGCCCAGGGTCTCTTCTCCCTAAGCTGCTCACTCAGAGAAATTCTGCACATCGAAGGGGGTGAATGGCAAAGGTGCACCTTGGGGCCCGATCTCAGGATCCCTCTGCAGACAGGTGTTTATTATGTGCAGCTGAACAGAGCCAGAAAGATGTCCTTTTCTAACCTCGCCTTCACCTGTTGATGAAGTCACCCCTCTCAGTAAAGCTTCAGACCCCTGAGCATCCCACCAGCTAGCTGCCCCGTTGGAGTGGTTCTTTTCCTGGCCCTGTCTCTTTCAGCTTCTCTTTTTCTTGCTCACCCCGTCACTCTGACTTAAACTCTTATATGATTAAGAACGTTTTTCTTTGCTCTCTTCATTCCTAGAATATGGACCTCTCCCCTAGACAATCATAACATCCTGGAAATTTGTCTCTGTGTTCCAGACTATTTTTACACCCCGGAATAATCTTTCAAAGTAACACATCTCTTTTTGTCGTTTCCTTGCTTCAAGTTTGTCACTGTCTCTTGTCAGCTGGGTTAAGTTTGAATTCTTACCCAGAATTTAGTTCCTCTATGATGTAGAGCACTTTGTTTCTAGCTTTATCTCCAAGTAGATCTTTATGAATATCTGCTATACTACAGCATACACATGTCATTCTTCAGATACCAGATATATTGTCTAATTGTTTTGACTGTACTTTTGTAACTAGACTATACTATTTCATAAAATAGAATGTACCTATTGCTTTTTGTTGAAATCTTAGCCATCTTTGAAAGGCCCCAAAGATTTTATTCACGAAGACATCAGGTCTTACTGATTATTTTCCCCTGTTTTGATTTCTTAGAGCACTTTGTTTTAACTGCTTGCATGTGCGTTATTTTACTTTTACCTATATGAAAGTTATTTTATGTTTCTCTTTTCCATTAGTTAAACTTGAGTCTCTGTAGAGATAGCATCTTTTTGTACTCATAATGTGGATTTAATAGTGCTTATTGTATTTTCTATATAGAGGGACCCAGTATCTATGCTCTTTTTATTTTTAGTAACAGAACTCCTGTGTTTTGGGGGAAATGATAATGTGCACAGCTAAGAATATTTACTCTTCCAGTTCCCTTACAGTTAGGTGGCCAATTGAGTCAGCTTTACACAAGGAGATGGAAGTTGAGGGTTTCTGGCCCCTAAGCTAGAGGCACCACAGTTTTTTCTGCTTAAGTGATTTTTGATATATATACAAACTGTGAAATAGTTAAATCAAGTTAACTAACATACATATCACCTCAAAGATGTGATTTTCTGTGATTGGAACACTTAAAATCCACTCTCAGTAATTTCCAAGTTTACAATATACTGTTATTAACTACAATCATCAGGCTACAGAATATATCTCCAGAACTTATTCCTCTTGTCTAAAACTTTGACTATTTCCTTAACCCACCCTCTCAGACTCCTAGGTCTTAGTAACCATCATCCTACTTCCTGGTTCCTGGATTCCTTATATAAGTGAGTTAAATGTTATTTATCTTTCTGGGTTTGCTCATTTCACTTAGTTTAATGTCCTTCTGGTACAATTGGTGAATGACAGGGTTTTTTTCTTTTCTAGGGCTGAATAGTATTCCATCAGGTATATTTCCTATATTTTCTTTATCCATTTGTACATTGTTGAACACTTAGATTAATTCCTTATCTGGCTACTGTGAATAATGCTGTAATGAATATGCAAATGCAGGTATCTCTTCAAGATTCAGATTTCATTTCCTTTAAATATATATCCAGAAGGGCTGGGGATTTAGCTCAGTGGTTCTGCTGCCTGCCTCACAAGCTCAAAGACCAAAGTTCGATCCCCAGTACCAAAATAAATAAATAAATAAATAAATAAATACCAAGAAATGGGATTGCTGGATGGTATGGTAGTTCTATTTTTAGTTTTTTAATGGAAACTCCATGCTTTTTCCCCTCATAATGACTAGCATTGTGTAAGGTTTCCTTTTCTCCACATCCTCACCAGCACATAGTATCTTCTGCCTTTTTGGCAGTCGCGATTATAACAGGTGTCTTAATAACTTTTTCATTGCTAGGACAAAATACCTGATACCTACACATTAAAGGAGGAAAGCTTTATTTTAGCTTACAGTTTGTAGAGGTTTTAGTCCATAGTCAGCCGGCTCCAAGGCAGAATGATATGTTAGAGGGACATCACAGAGGAGAAAAAGTCCATGGCAGGGCAGGCAGGAGGCAACAGCAGTAGCAAGCAGCAAACAGCAAGGCTTCCTTCCTTCCTTCTTTTCCCCTTATATTTCATCCAGGTTACAAACCTATTGATTGGTGCCACCCACACCTAGTATGGGACTTCCCATTACCTATACTCAGAACAATGCCAAACCAATCATGGACTAATCTAATTATCACACCCTTAATCCACATTCACACACCCTAGATCCAGCCAGCTCTGAAAAGCCCTATCTATGTGTTGATGGGGGGACATCTAAATACAAGCCATAACAGCAGATATGAGTGGCATTTTATTTTTGTTTTAATTTGCTTTTCCCTGCTGATTAATGATGTGGAGTATTTTTTTCATATGTTTGTTGGTCACCTGTAGGCCTTCTTTTGAAAAATGTCTGTTAGGTTCTTTGTCAATGTTTAAATCAGATTGTTTTCTTGGGATTGAACTGTCTATTTTTTTTTTTTGGTAATGGGGATCGAACTTGGGTCCTTGCGCTTGCGCAGCAGGTGGCGAAACCACTGAGCTAAATCCCTGGCCTGATTACTTGGAATTGAGTTGTGTTCTTTATATGTTTTAGATATTAATCCCATATCAGATATTGTTTGCAAATGTTTTTTCATTTCTGTAGATTGTCTCATAACTCTTGGTTGTTTCCTTTGATATTCAGAAGCCTTTTGAATTTGATGTAATCCTATTTGTCTTTTTTGCTTTTCTTAATTGTGCTTTTAAGCCCCATAATGTATCAAGTTTGTTATCATTTAGTTCAAAACAGTTTTAATTTCCATTGTGATTTCTTCTTTGAACCACGAGTTATTTAAAAATACATTGTTTTATTTACAACTCTTTTGGGATAGTCTTCTCTTTATTGATTTCTAGGTTAATTCCGCTGTGATCAAAGAATTTACTCTATATGATTGTACCTTTTGAAATGTGTTGGAACTTTAAGGTCCAGGATAAAATATATTTTAGTAAATGTTTCATGTACATTGTAAAGAATGTAAGTTCCAAAATTGTTAGATATAGTCTTATAAATGCACAAATTATGTCAAACTTTCAATATTGTTAACATCTTTGGCATCTCAAATGACTTTGTCTCCCTATTCTATTGACTACTGAAAGGGCTATATTAAAGTTTTTATTTTTATAAATTTTTGTATACATTGTTAGATACACAGAAAGTTATGCCTATTTTCTGTGGAAATCCCTATTGCATTGTTATAAAATTTTCTCTATTGCTAGTTATATTTCTTGCCTTAGAGACTTCTGAATCTGATGTTGTTATAATTGCATCAAATTTTTACGGTAAGTCGGCGTCATTTTCCATCTGTTACGTTCAGCCTTTCTGAGTCTTTAAATTTAAGTTTTCTCTTGTCAGACTCAGGCTTGAATTCCAGTTCTGCTGCCCTTTGTCAGCTAACTTCCAGGTTTCTTGACTATAACATAGAGGTGGTTATAGATATGTATAATTTAGTACAGATTACTTAAAAATTTGCTATTAACTATTGTTAATAGATACACAATCTATTTTTTAAGACATCACTTTAGTATTCTCATATTTATTCCACTTAAATACTATTTCAGTCCCTATTATACGGTAATGCCATTTTATACCATGATAAGGGAAAAACACCTCTCCTTGTGTTTGAGTTTTGATTTATTGTTATTATTATTAGTTTTATGGTAATTGGGATTGAACCCAGAACCTTCCTGCTGAGCTGTGTACCCAGCGTTTTTTTTTTTTTTTGAGAAAAGGTTTCACCAAGTTGCTGTTGTCCAGACTGCACTTAAACTTATGATCCCTCTGCTTCAGCCTGCAGGAGTTGTGGGATTATAGCCATGTGCCATCATGCCTGGCTTTCGGTCTTTCATTATGAAGCTAAGTCTAGGAAAAATATTCATGTAGTTTTATACAGTACGTCCTTTTCTGTAACAGTACTTCAGGAAGGAAAATTAAGAAAGTTCTAATATCTGACTTCTATGAGTTTTAGGGGGTAGTCTAAAAATTTTCTCAGTATGAATACAAAAGGAAACAAAAAAGAAAAAGAAAAACCCCAAACCAGTGATAATCTATGTATAAGCAGAAAAGAAGTGATTCATTATTATTATTTACTTCAGTTTAAGAATTTATTCATACTCTTATCCAGACTCTATCCATACAGTCATTTATTAATTTAATGTATTTGAAGTTTTATCAGGTAATTGGCACTGAAAGAACAAAAAAGAAAACAAAAAAGTGTCTCCTTCTGGGAAAGAAGTAGGGAAGTCTACTAAGGAAGAAAGGTAATGAGAAACCGCTTATATTTTTTGATATATGCAACTTATGGCAGTATATGCAGGGCGCTATGAAAGTGTACAGGAGAAAAGTCAAACCTCCATCTGGAATGCTGTCTAATTTTGTGTGCCTATCTTGTGGGTGACTTGGATTTCTTAGATGAATGGGTATTTGAATTAAGGTTGTTAGAATGACCTGTCAATGGGGAGGTGAAGCAAATAGGCTATCTACAGGAAAAGAGGGTGCCCTAAGTATTTTAAGCAGAAAAAAGATGAGTATAGGGATTTAGGTGCTTATGCAATTGTTGGAAAGGCTAGAAGAATGGGCTGAGCCTAAGCCTCTGGGAGTGAGTCACAGGATTCCACCCATTATGGGAGCGACCATTCTGTAATATTTGGGAGGTGGAAATCAAAACGTTCACTGGGCCTATTAACTTCAAAAACAATACTGGGATTTGGACCCAGGGGTCAGGAACCTGGGATTAGAAAGCTTCTGCTGTGTCTAGCACTCTGCCACTCAACACTCATGAAACTGGAAAGTATGCTGGAATGCAGAACTTCCGTATCTGCACAGTGTTCTTCACTTGCAGGAAGGTAGCAGTCAAAGGCAGTTGGAAGATGGTGCCCCCCTCACTTTCATCTGCTCTTTGAATGATCGCACCTGACGGATGAAGTCTCACATGACACCCAGAAACCTACCTGGCAGAGAGTCTGGGAAATGGGATTTCCACTATCCAGTTTTTGCTTAACGAAAGTAGGTACATTCGGAGGAGGTGGTAATGGATGCAGAGCTCAGGCCAATCTCAAAACACACCTGGTGAAGATAAGCTTGGAGTAGGAAGGGTGGTGGAGAGGATCGGGTGCGAAAGACACAATAATAGAGAGGTCTGGAAGAATTACTGGGATGGCTGGATAGGGAAAACTACGGAAGAGGGGGAACAATCCTCTAGGTAATGAGCATGGACTGTGAACGTTGGCAGGGAGTAGGAATGTCTTAAGGCAAGACACACCAATGTGGAGGTTATTGCATTAATTAAAGTGAGTCCCATCGGTGGCTTGGAGACAATAGTGATAGAAATGGAGAGATGATTTGGAGAGCTAATTAAAATACTGCAATCATTTTAATGTTGTCCTTTTCTTTTTTCATGGTGGTTCTTCTTTCTGGGGTAACCCTGTATTCTAGTTCTTTGCTTGTTTCACTGTAAGGCCTATAGGGTATTACAGGGCTCATCACCCTCCTCTCCCTGCCCACCGTCTGTAGTAGTTGTGGTCAGGGCGGCTCCTGTCCTCAGGTAGTTCATGTGACTATTGCCTTCTCAGTTAGAAAGGGATCTTAAAGAGCAGGAATCATGTTTTATGTGTATTTGATGCACATTTGAACATTCCAATGAAGGCACATGGAGTTAATAATACATTTGTTGCAGAGACTCCATATCAAAATGTCATTTCCAATGTTACGTCTAAGCCAGTTGCATGACTCTTACAACTCCTATGTGGAGGGTCTGAAAAATGGAGTGGAGGAAGGATTTTAAAGAGGATTTATCGGCAAGGAGCCGTGCTGTGAGTCTATCTTTCTCCATGGGGAGAGGATGATGAACGCAATCCTAAGCCTAGCACAAGGGACTTACAGACAACACTCACTGAATTTGTTATGAAATTAGCATATCGAGGAGACCAGTGTTTGGCTCTTGTCTGAGGAATCAAACAAGCATGAGATCTGCTGCCTTGCTTTAGGTGGATGGACTGCAGGAGGATGCATGACTCATCATCAAGGGAATTTCAGATGAGAAGTCTTCTAATGGAGCTCTTTCTAAGAATCCACAAAATAGGTCTTGAGAGTGTCATAAGAGAGTATGGGACTGTTTTGTGACAGAACTACATAGCCAACGATTTTCCTGCCCTGTCCCAACTGTCTCCTCAACACTCATTGACTTTGGAGAAAAGCATCAGAACCAGTTTAGAAAGATGGAGAAGGGGCAGTCCAAGGAAGAAGGACTCCTCCACCCGCTCTTCACCACTTGTCTGTGTTCTTACTGTTAAACTCAACTAAATTTGCCTTGAGAATGCTTTGTACATGAATCCTCACATAATTAACTGCAAGCTAAGTTAGTACTTTCACTAAGGGATAGTCTAATCTAGGAGTATACTTTTATAACAAATAGCTGAGTCCTCACCAATTATAGCGGCTGAGCTCCAGTTAATCACAAGAGACCAAGTGTTCAAACATTTTCAAATATGGCAAACTTGGAGCTGCAACCATGCTCGCTATTATCTCAGTGCCACATTTCCGTTTTCTGACCACATATGCTGTCTGACCGTGCAGCAAACTGGGGACCTTTAACTTGATCTGCTTTGGATGGCTGCCTGATTCTAGGATCATGAATAAAAGCTGATAAAGCTCTTTAAGCCAAATTTGTTCTAATTTTGTCTTTTAACATTACCTATCAAAAGTCTTACAGGGGAGGGAAGGGAGACGATTTCATTTCAAATCAGATTTGAAGTTTTGAGTATTGCTTGTCATTGGATACTCTTTTGAATTTGAGACTATGTTCACAATTTGAGAAAAGTGTGGACTTCTTATTACCTTAGTGATCAGAACCATCACGAGTCTTCATTCAAATTAGTGAAGAAAGTTCTTTGTTGACTATCCTTACAGGAAGGGAGGGAGACAATACAAATTTGCCTGGTGATTATGCTTCTTTAATCCTGTTTGGGTACATGATGGTTAAACTTTTTTTATCCCCAGAGGGGCAGCTGGAGGACTTCTGAACAGAAGTGGAAAAGGAAACACAGTTCGGTATAAAGAGACTTCTGTTACACTCTGGCTATGTGACCTTGTGAAACACACATAATTCCTACAAATCATGGTTTCCTAGTCTGCAAAATACAGTAAATACAAAATGTCCACCTTTTTTATTTCACATTTTTTGGGGGGTGGCGGGGGAGGTTCAAATGTAACCGCACACTAGAAAAGTTTTCTAAGCTCCAGTGGGTTCTCAAAATGCTTTATGTGCCTTGACTAGACGGTATTTTGAAAGCTCATAAATTTTTTCCCTTCTTGCTCATGGACTCAGCCATCCTAAACCCAGAGCCTTATTTGACCAACTAAAGAATAAAATAATTAAAACTACTCTGGAGGAGAATATTATGCAGAATCCCGAAATGGCCCATTCCTGTCCGTAACACTGCTAAGTTAATCTGTTTTCCTCAGGATTTGTAATGTAACACTTGAGAAAGCCATTGATGACTTAGTACTAATGAAAGCTTTTTGTAAGCATCATTTTTTTCAGCACTCTCTCCAATATCTGTGTTAAGTTACGGGCCAATTACCTGGAAACCGAAATGAGCCTGGAGGAAGCGGGAAATTCCTAAGAAAATCATTTACAAAGAGAGGTAATATTAACAAAAAAGGTTGATTGAAAGAAAAAAGTCTTCATCTCATGAAAGAGCTGGAGGGTACAAAAGAGTGAGAGGAGACTGGTGTGCAGCTTGTTTTTGTCAACAGCAAGGAAAATAGTACGACTGTCTCACGGAGAACACCTGTTAGGGGTATGGATGAGCTCTCCTGACAAAAGCCTCTGACTGAAAATCGTTCCAGCAGTGCTTGAATGAGGCAATATTCCACTGCCTTGCCCAGAAGACCCAAAGCAGAGGCGTTTGTGAGGAAAATGGACCATGAAATCAAGGAGATGCTCGAATTTCCAGGAGGAACTTCTGTCTTCTTTTGATCCCTGACCTGAATTCTTGAGATGATTATCTACAGGGAAGCTCTGTTGACCAAGTACCAAATATTTACCAGGTCATAAATATGTTCAGGAAGACCATTGCCTTCCAAGAAGGTTAAATATAGAGCAAAATAAAATCTCCATTTTTGGGGAAAATTACAAACATATACATGTTCTTTTTAATTAGTTAAAGCCTAATGTTGTTTTTCTAATTTATAGGTTTATAGAATGTTGTAGGTATCCTGCACTGTTATAAATTGAATAAGCGCTACCTAAAATTTTTTTTTAATTTAAACTTGGAAAAGTATTTTTAGAAGAAAGGGAACTTCTTATATATGAAATTTGGCTATTATGAGTATATTTGCACAGACTTCTTTATTTAAAAGGATTTGCTTCTGTCTTAAAAATGTATTTTCTTTTGAAATCAATACTCATTATTATTTTGGCCAGTATGTGCTGTTATTCAGCACAACCTTCAGGACAATAGGTAATGAAATGCTAGAGAAATGATACAATTAGTGGAGAGGCCATCTGTGAAAGTGCAATCTTGTATTATAGGACATTTCCTACTCCACTTTTGCACATAGTGCCATGGGTCTTCTTAGTAAGATATGTTCCTTATTGTCCTTGGGAATAAGAGTAGATCAGAATTTGCGATTATGTAACCATTATCCATTATTAGATAGTAGCTTTCCCACACTTGAACTCTGTCTCCGTGGTCCTTACTGCACAGCTAACAGGCCAGTCTGTGATGCTGGAGTTTTCCCTAGTACAATCCACAGCTCACCACTGAGAATTGCTTGGAGTGCCACTTAAAAATGCAGGGTTGTGGGCCTACTCTGGATCTATTAACTCACAGGCTTTATCAAAACTGTCCATCAGTTTCTTCACTTCTTACAACAGCAGTTTTCAAAGCTGCTTTGTATCTTGAAACCATCTGTGGGAGCTTTAAAACATGGTGAAGTCTGGGGCCAACTACAGAGACTCTGCGTGGATCAGTCTGTGAAGTGGCTTAGACATCAGCATCTTTGAAAACTCCCTGGGTGATTTTTATATGTATCCTAAGTGATCCTCTGTGGATGCAGAGTTGAGAACCACTGCTGTAGGACTCCTTACACAATAGGAGGGGAGTCTGACTATTCTGATACCAACTTCACCCTTACCCATGGCAAAGACCTCCTGAAAGAACTAGTTCAGGAATATGTTGACATGCAAATACTGTAGGAAGTGCTTCATGTCTCACCTTAGTAAAAGGAGATCTGTTTCTATCTTCCAAAGATGTTTTTCTAGTACTGAAGATCTTTGCCCTCATGGCTTATCCAACCTCACCCCCCATTTAAGTTGCGCCAGTGATATTAGGAGTAAGTCTAGGACAATGGCGGCCAGTCTTCATAACCTCTGGACTGCAGTCATACTTTAGATGATATATTAAGCACAAAATGTAAAGAAATAAGTAGGTGCCCTTTGATATTGCTGATAAAAATTCTCAACTCTTTTGACTTTTATTTCTTTGATTCTTTCCCTCAAAAGTTCAAGAAGATAAATCCATGATTCTCCCTCTTAGCTTCTTGTACTTTCCTATTTTCCAGACTTAGGCATTTCCATTTTTGAACTGCCTTTCTTCTCATTTCTTCTCCTCCTGGCAAAGTTTTATTCATTCTTAGAGTTTGATTCACTTATTGCTCCACCGTATAACTTCCCTGAACAGCCCATTTTCTAAATAGAACGAATGGGTTGCTTTTACACACGTAGACATCATCTTGAACCTATTTTATTTATTTATTTATTTATTTATTTATTTATGTCCATTGAGGCATTTTATTTGTATGGATTACAACCCTAGAAAAAGAATCCCAGGATTTTCCCTCCTGTGTGTTTTCATCTTGCTTCTTCGTGATCCATGATGCCAGCTGAGGTTGTCAATACAATGAAACCAAACTGATGGGATGGAAGGAGATTATTCTGCCATTTTTCCAGGTCTTTCAGTTGCACGTCAAACCTGGGGCTGATCACTCCACACTTGTTTAACCTGCCTGTGAGGTTCACAAAAATTTTTCCAGCCCTGTGATCATCAGTGATTTCAAATTCGCCAATGTAACCATGATTCATCATCACAGTTAGAAACCGGACAATGACTTTGGAGCACGGCCTAATAAGGACCTGGCGTTTGCCTCTCTTTTCGGCACTGTTGATACTCTTGAGAGCATCAGCCAGGACGTTCATGCGCACCATTATGGCGGCATGGAAAGATGGCGGAAAGAGGACCTTGAACCTATTTTAATGGCAGCTTCTATCCAGTCGCATTACAGCTAGTTGCTTTTACAACTGTGTTCTCTTCTAGATCAATTCTACAAACTTTTAATGATTGGCCATGAGTGCCAGGCCTGGGAACAAGCAACACAAAAATGAATCATATTCTCTCTGTCCTCTTTACCCTCTAGGAGCTCTCACTGCAGTAGGATAAAGATGAACAAATCATTACAATATACCTGAGTAAAAGTTATAGAATATAGAGACACAGTGTTAAGGGAAGTTCTAAGTGCCTGTAGGTATTGCAGAAAGCTTATAGAAACTGAGAATTAAAGGATAAATAAATAGCTTAAGAGTTTTAAACTCAGTAGATGGGGAATCACAGGAAGGTATTCTAATCTGGGGAAAACATGTACAAAGGCTCCTAGATACTGGGATCATTTTCAATTTTTAAGGGAAGCTAGACTATTTGAGGAAATACTGAACCTTTGTCAAAATACTGTCAGAAAAATCTTGGTATGTGAATACATTTGTAAATAACAGTCTGCCTGGAATCAGTTGTTGGTTTCCTATGGAATTGTTATTGAGCTATTATAAGCTCTGTAAAACTTCTTAATTTTGGGCTACTCCAAAAGTCTAGACATATTCCTATGATTATTTCAAGGTACAAACTTCCAGGTGCAGAGGAAAACATACTAGGTTTTGAGTCCACTCACTTGGATTTGGATCTCGGCTCTATTACTTATTAACTCAGTGGTTAGGTTACTTGTTTTCTGAGCTTCAGTATGTGTGTCTGTGTGTCTGTGTTTTGGTGAAATGAGAATAAAAATAGATAATGCACATAAAAGCATTTTGTATAATTCCTAGCACTTAAAAAACATTCAGTGAAGTTTGCGTTCCTGTTCACCTCCAAACATTAAAAATAAACAAAACAGGGGCCAGGGATTTAGCTCAGTGGTTTCGCCGCTTGCTGCACAAGCCCAAGGACCCGAGTTCGATCCCCAGCACCAAAAAAATTAATAATAATAATAAAAAAAAATAAACAAAACAAAAACCTAAACAACCAGATTGATTCAGAGTTAGTACATGCCAGAAGGAATTTTAGAGCTGATATCAGCTGCTTGTTCCTCCCTTGATCTGGTGAATAGGGTGGTTCTATAAGTTTCTGAGTTTGTCCAAGCAGCTGAAGAGCTACTTTTCAACCCTAATTCTCTCTCCCAGTTTAGATTCCAACCATCTGGGTTCAGTGCAACCATTGTCAAGGTGAGCAGAGCTCACCATTTTCCTCCTTCTGTGCCAACCTCCTGAGTCTGGCTGCTGAGGAGCGCTCATGATTTCTCTCACACAAGGCCATCAAGAGAAGAGAAGGAGCTGGTTTCATCTGCAGGTCAGTAAATAACTGAGCAGAGAGCAAGGACGTGTAAAATGAAAGAGGAAGGGCTCTCTGATTCGTGTCTGGCTCTCCCAAACCCTGAGCAATCTGTTCCTGTTTAAAATAAAAAGCAAAACATGTTTCCTCAAACTGGTTTAAGAGGATAGTGATGACTAAGGGAGTATATTTATTTCAGCTGTCACAGGAGTCCTGGACTTTTGAAAAACAATTCTTCTGTATTTTTGAAAATACTGTGGTTCTCTTCCTAGAGTCTCTTGAAAAGAAATTCTCTTTTGGATATTAAGTGTGTTAATTCTGAAAACTTTTCTTGTTAAAAAACATTAGAAAGGTTTGTTGAGAAGAACATAGATCTAAAGATGGTTGAATAGGGTTAGACAAGTTAGTAAAGGGACAAATGGAAATTATGTTCATTCATTTGATAAATAATTAAGCACCTATTTTATAGCAGAGGTGATAGATTGAATTATGGGTTATGAAGGTCGAAGGCGATGAACCTGATATGGTGTCATTGTGTGTGTGCGCATGCGCGTGTGTGGTGTGTGTGTCTGTGTGAGGATTGAATCCACAGGTGCTCTACCTATGAGCTACACCCCCAGCTTTATTATCTATTTATTTGTTTATTTATATTTGGAGATTGGGTCTCACTAAGTTGCCTAGGTTGGCCTTGAACTTGCCATCCTCTTGATCCTTCTCTCTGAGGCTCCTGAGTAGCTAGGATTACATCCCTGTGACACTACACCGGTTACATCTCATGTTTCTTAACAGCCCACGGGGCTGCCCACAAGTCAACACATTGTTATAGTACAGTGTGACAGAGGCTGTAATAGTAGAAGGCCAAGATGGTATAGGAGAAGACCAGGAGACCTGAATCACGAGCAGAATTTGGCCAGTTGAAGAGAGCTGTGGATGGTAACAAAGTTCTAGGCTGCAGGAACAGTGTTGTGTATCTTAAGGTTTAGGAATGAGTGGGGTGGATTTGAGAAAGTAAACTCACTTTAAGGTAAAAGGATGACTGGCTAGTAGAATACTTGTGATTTTTCTTTCAGCAGTTTGAGGCTGGTAAGGTGTGTAGCATGGTAATCTGTTTTCAATTTTGCTACTGTTTCGTGTATAAATGGCTTCCAGAGGAAACTCAAGGCATACTTGCTGGAGATGGATTTAGGTAGTCTTGGGCCTATTACTTAGATATCCTAACTCCCTATCAAGTGTCAGCTTCTGGGATCTTGGCATCCTTGGCAGGTGGGATTCTTCTTTGATGTATCAACTAATAAATAGAAGATGACAGGGACTCTTTGGAGAGTCCTAAGTTGGTGGCCTTCTGAGCTCTTAGCCATTAATTGATAATTATCAATTTTCTTGTCTTTTTTTTTCAAGTTGAGAGATGAGACAACAAGAAAATACACAAGGTATAGATTTCGAATGATGCACTAATAGAAATGTTGATCAGAACCACTAAAGATGAGGCCTGTTATAGTTTGGGTCTGGAATGTCCCCCAAAAGCTATGTTTTGAAAGCTTTGTGCCTGGCGGGTGGCACTATTGGATGATGATGGAAATGTCAGGCTACGGGGACAGTTGGAAGGAGCTGTAGGTCACTGGGAGCGTGTCCTTGAAGGGTAGCCTGGGAGCTCATCTCTTCCTCTCTTCTTCACTCTCTTTGCTTCCTGGCCTCCATGCCATGAGCAGCCTCCTCCACCACACACTCCTGCTGTTATGATGATCTGCTCACCATAGGCCTAAAAGCCATGAAGCCAGCCAACCATGGACTGTAACTTCTGATCTTAAGTCAAAATAAATCTTTTCTCTTTTTAAGTGGTTCATCTCAGGTATTTTGTCACATCAATGGAAAATTGATACAGGGCTTTTTTTTTTTTCCTGTAGAGGGAATTGAACACAGGCTTTTGCACTTAGCTGCCTCCTCAACCCTTTTAATTTTTATTATTACTTTTTATTTTGAGACAAGGTCTTGCTAAATTGCCCAGGCTGGGTTCAAACTTGTAATCTTTCTACCTCAGCCTCCCAGAGTGCTGAGATTATCGGTGTGTGCCACCATGCTAGGCTCACAGGGCCATTTTAATGCTTGCCACCTTAAAAAGTATATCCATGTGTTTGTCTTCACTGAACATGTAGCTCCGAGATAAGCATGGTGGTACTCTCCTGCAGTACCAGAGATAGATTAATCTCAGATATACTGATGTCAGTATCCTAGAAAGGATTATGAATATTCATCTTAAAATATCATGGAATAAGAGAATTAAACAGGACTTCAGAGATTATTGGGCCCCAGACCTTTATTTTACAGATGAGTCATCTTTGCTACAGAAATGTGGAGTGGCATGTCTGTTCTAGTTCCTGTCTCAGAATTTTCCACAACTGCTTCTCCTGATGTCTCCTCTGTCAGGTATCTTCTCCTCACTTTCACTTTGCTCGTCGTCACATCATTTAGGACTCTGGTTAATATTTAATAAGGTCTCTGGTTAACATAGCTGCTAACCAATATTTCTTAATACCTTACCTGTTTTACTTTCTGTATTGTACACACATTTTCTAAAATTCTTGTTTTCTTCTTTATTATCTTCTTGCCTAGAACATAAGCAAGAAAAGATCTTAATCATTACTGTATCCCTAGCATTTTTTTGTTTTTTGAGACAAGGTCTCACTATGCAGTTCAGGCTGGCCTTGAACTCACTGTATAGCTGAGGTTGGCCTCAAACTCATAGTGATCCTCCTGCCTCAGTCTCCTGAGTGCTGGCATTACAGGAGTGTGCCACCATGCTTGGCTTCCCAGCATTTAAAACAGTACCCAGAACATAAAAAGCACTCAGTCAATGTATTTTTTTAAAAAATTACAAATGGATGGAAAATAGAACATGCAAAGGCACTGATCTTTCTACTACCCCAGTGCTTCTCAAAGTTTAATGTGCATGTGAATCACCGGGAGATCTTGGTAGAATGCACATTTTGATTGAGAATGGGTTGGTTTCTCAGATGCTGCACTCCTGACAAGCTCTCAGGTGATGCCAAGGGCTCTGCTCCACACCCTTGATGAGCCTTTCTGCAGCTGTGCTCTGGAAGTAAGGAAGAAGTGAGGTCGGCCAGACACATTTTTATCCTTTACTTAAACACGTATAGTTGAGTCTTGATATTTTCTTTGTTAAATAAGGAGTGGAGTGTTAAGCTGCATTTTGTTCAACATTTTATTATAACAATTTTCAAACACAAGGGAAGATTTTAAGAGTGAGCCTGCTACCTAGTCATCGCTGTTCACATTGTGCTGTGCTTGTTTATCACATGTCCATCCAAGACTCATCTTTTTCTCCAGTCTGCAATTATATTTTGATGTATTTCACCTTGGGTTGCACACAACAGCGCTCTCCTTCCAAATAGTGACTCTTCCTGGGTGGTGACCAAAACACGGAGACTATTCAGGACGCTTCTCCATGAGGCCAGCCCTATCTGCCGCTTCTCCTACCCGCACTCTTGATCTCCGCCTTTTCCTCCAAGAGCACACTGTGAAGTCAGTAGGCATGTTAGACATATTTTATATCTTTTTTAAGGCATCCAACTATGATTTTAAACCCAAACAAAGTTTCTCTTTTAGAATGTCTCAAATTGTTTTGCAAAGGCTAGGATAGAGGAAAAGAATAGTAATTTGTGATTTGGTTTTTGGCAGTTTTGATAAACTGTAACAGAGGCTGTGAAGTTCAGATTTTCCTTTTAGATTAAGAGCTTCTCGAGGACAAGCACCACTTTGTCATCTTTGTTTCTCTCATGCTCTTTCCTCTCCCTCCTTCCTTCCTCTTTTCCTTTCCTTATGATCCCAGGGCCTAGCACATGCTAGGCACATGCTCTATCACTGACCCACATCCCCAGCTCTGAGGACTGTTTCTTGATCATCATTGTCTTTCTGGTATCTAGAAAAGCCTCTGGAATGTAATATATGCTAAGTGTTGGAAGACCCAGTGAGTGAATGAATGAATACACACAAAATAGTAGCAGTTTTCTCTCTTGATTGTTGGTTCTTATTCATGCCAGACTCATTCTTATATTGAGTTTTTCAGCTTCTGAAAGATTTGTAGTTTGGGGTGGATCACTCTGTGCTGTGGGGCACTGTCTTATGCATCATAGGATGCATAGCAGCATCTCTGGCCTTTGCTCATTGGCTGTTAGTAGTTCCCCTACCCAATTCTTGAGAATCAAAAATGTCTCCAGACATTGCGAAATATGAGAGACAAAAATTGCTCATCTTTGACAACCACTGAACTACAGACATTAAAGCTCCATAGCTTGAGGCCACCTCTTCTCAATTTGAGATAAGAACCAGGTCTGAGTAAAGTCAGAGGATATTTTTATTCCTTCAGGTTTATGATGGGATGGTGAGAGGGTCTGTGGCTTAATTTGCTTTGAACAAATCCCAGGGGCCTGTCCTCCTTGAGCATTTCCTCCCAGGCCCCAAAGGAGGCCCTCGACTTCTCCAGCTACTTTCTGTCTTGGTTTCTGACTTTTCTCTGTCCTAGGCTGGGATTCAAGCACAGTCCTGTTCCTTGATCCCATCAAGGAGGGAGGAGCTTATCAGCTTCTCCCCTTTTGGGTTGGACCCTGCTAAGCACATAAGGCCTGATTTCCTATTTAAATCCAGAGTTTTCACCTCCTTGGGACTCTGATGTGCAACTGGCTGGAATCTGTGTTAATGATGCCTAGTGATTTCTGTTGGGGTTTGCTACCTCTAAACAGATTCATGGATAGTGACATTATTTTGGATGTGAGTCAGGTTTCCTGAATCCCTTGGGATGATATAATTGGCATCACTAACTAACTTCCTTTGGGATTAACTCTAATTTTTGCTTGATTTCTGTTGCCCTAAGACCATCAATTCTACCCTCTTACCCCATTCTTGCTTGTTCAAGGTAAGTGGTAATTGCCAGCCTTGATCGTTCATTTCCTCTAGTAACATATATTAGACTCCCTCCTCAACAGGGACTAAATGCTCACTGACTTCAGGGTGATCTTTTCAGCCTGCTTGGTTTTTCTGGTCCTATTAATCATATTCTTCAGTCTTCAGAGGCACTTCTTTTCTGTACTGCTCCTAACTGCAGAAAGCTGCTAAAGAAAGACTCGTAATTAAACTCCAATGGCTCACAAACATACTTCCTCCTTGCTCATTGTACATCAACTCTCTCATTTGTTCTTCCTCTGTTACCTGCCTAATCCCATCTCCTAATGATTGTTTCAAATACATTCCTTTTTTCTATAAACCCCAACACTTTTTATTTTTTACCACAGCAGACACACTGACAAACTCACTTAAAAAAACAAACAGAATTAAGGCTAATGTTTTCTCTTCACCTTAACATATCCATGTTTCTTTACATACATTTGATTCATTCTTCTATGTTTGCTTATGTGTTTCTTGGTGTGCCTGGTGGGGGGTGGGCCTGGGGGCTCTTAACCAGGCTGAGAATCTGTATTTGTTTGACTTAGAATCATTTCTTTATATATTTGTGAGCAAAGTCCATTTACATCTGCTTAGTCTTACTCTGAGTTGCTCAAATGGGATCTCTTTCTTTATACAAACTCTCATTTCCATTTTGCTGTGAAGGGAGGAAGAAATACATGTACAGTATTTATTATCTCAGTGGCTAATAACATTTTTTGCCTTTTTTCCCCATGTTACTTCTGGTAGAGTGCTAGATATATAGCACACACTAGAATATTGAAATTACCTATCAATTGATAGATTAAAGTTGCTTGTGACTCTTGCTTAGCTCTGTTTATCTCCCCTTTCACAGAAGAACCATGTTCTCAGCATGCTTCTCTGGTCTAGTTAATCATCTCTGTGATTTACCTTTTCTTTTTATTTCTTAATCAGCCATCAGTTTCCCCTGATAAATAAGATTAGAAACTCCTTAGCCCATGAAAAGGCTCTTCTAGTTAAACCAATTTCTGTCAATTAGCTCTTACACACAGTTCTTAAGAAATTGATAGAAACGTCATTTTTGTAGCCACCCACAGATAATCAGTGTAGTTTGCTTGTACCTTGAGCAAATATTCAGCATCTATATGGACAAGCCTTTTAATTCACAGTATTTCCAGGAGGATCTCTTTAAGTGAATTACTCTTGTTTGGCCTTCTGGGCATGGCTCAGTGGTTGAGGGCCAATTTACCCACCCTGCCGGGGGGTCAGGGGTCCCTTATTGTTCCAGCAGTAGCCAACAGGTCCCTCCTGCACGCTAACATTCAAATCCTCCACTGTTAGGTGAGAAAATGACCTGAGTATAGATTTTGATGTGCTAGACACAATGTTTCTGTTTTTGGAAGGCTGTATGGAAAGCCATTCAGAACACTATTCCAAAATTCAGGACATTTTGAATGTAGTCCCGAATCTGACAATATCTTGAAATGAAGTCATCCTTATTCTCTCCGGGTCTCAAGTTTATCTTTTGAAAATTGAAGTTACTTTTACACTAAGCATATCATGTTTTCTATATTTCAAGTATTACTATGAAAGGAATATTTTGGGGAGTTCTCTTTATCCCCTGTAATTTTACCATGATTAACCTTGCTATGGATCTTTGAAAAGTAATTTTTTTTCTAGACAACATATAGGCCTTATATACTTTGGAGAAATATGCCTTAGAAATCTCATATTATCTGAGCCTCCGAATTCTGAAGGAACTCACCCCAAGTTATACAACCCAAATGAAAGTACACAGAGGTTAGATTTAGAGGATCCAGTTTGGGTAGAAGATGAGATTAAAGGCAGTATTGGAGAGGCAATATTTGAGGAGAAATTGGCTGAGAATTTCCCTTAGTTGAAGAGAGACAGGTCCTTAGGCAGAAAGTACATTTCAAATTTCGAGCAACTTAAATACAATAAGTCCACCTCAGAGTGAAATTGCAGAATATCAAGGTGAAAGAGAAAATCTCAGAAACTACCTGATCTCTCAGAAAGATTACTTACTGAGAATTAGGTTACCAGTAGACTTCTCATCTGTAATCATACATTTCAGAACACTATGAAGGAAACATTTTCAAACTCCTGGGGGAGAAATAACTGAGAACCAAAAATCCTACTTCCAGCTAAATGGTTATTCAAGGGTGAGGGTAAACTAAAGACAATTTGAAGAATACATTGCAACCATATACCTTCCTAAAAGAATAATTATATCATCAAGACAAATGTACCCAGAGGAAACAGGAGTAATATAATAAATAATAGAAATTAAAACACGTTGGTAAATTTAAAAGAACAATTTGACCATTAAAAATAACAATACCATCTTGTGTCAAAAAATAAGAAACAAAAGCTAGTTAGTAACAACTTACAAGAGTGGGAAATGTTCAACTGTACTAGAATCATTGTCTTATTTATTAGGAGGAAAAATATCCTGAATAATTTACTTTGTTAAAAAACATATTGTTAAATACAATTGTCCTTTGGTATCCATGGTGAATTGGTTTTAGGATCCTTTTCAGATACCCAAATCTGCAGATGGTCAAGTTCCTTACAAAAATGGCATCGTTTTTGCATATAAACCTATGCCCCCCATATACTTTTTGTTGTTGTTGGTACCGAGGCTCGAACTCAGGACCTTGCGCTTGTGAGACAAGCAGTGGAACCACTGAGCTAAATCCCCACCCCACCACCCATATACTTTAAATCATCTCTAGATTATGTATAATACCTAACACAATGTAATGCTATGTAGTTATATTATTTAAGAAATGATAAGAAAAAGCTGTACATGTTTAGTATAGATGCAATTTATTTGAATACTTTGATTTGCAGTTAGTTGAACTCATAAACAGTTAATTGAAATGGTAGAAAAATAGAAATATAATTGATGGTTTCCTCATCAACACAGACAAACCTTATTCTCTAATCTGAGACAGGAAAAGAGGGGGACAAAACAACTAAACAAAAAACAAAAAGAGATGGATGAAATTGAGTATAGATGTGGAAGGAGTAATGTTTGTTGAGTAAATATTATTTTTAATTATGGGTCCTATATCATATACTTTTGGATTAATCTAGTTGTCTTTTCTTTACTGTGTGGCAAGGGTTGGGAAACCATCCAAGATACTGGGATTTTCAGAGCTGGTTTATTCTCAAATTCAGTTGCTAGTTCAACACTGAAAACTTTCTTCTTCTTATTTACATCATAATCTCAGACAGATTTCCATCTATAAACTAGGAAATGGCTCATATGAAAGCCACTCATTTAACATGGAGAAAAAAATGATGAAGAAAAAAATTAAACCCTATGCACTCCCTCACCTGGAATCTGGTGTTTGATTCCACTTCCCAATTGGATTTCTTTTTACGTAGGTCTTTATAGGCAGTGCACAGGTTAGCAACACCAAATACTATGCTGCAGTCGTACAGACTGTAGTCTATGTTTACTATAATTACAGAAGTGTTTAAAGTCTTGCATTTTGCCATTGGGAGAGAAAAATAGAAGGATTTGGGGCAATCAGTTATTATAGACACATGTTGAAGTTAAATTAAAACTATATTTAGTTTGCCTTTAGAAAAGTATGACTTCAAACACAGCTT
The DNA here is from genome assembly GCF_000247695.1 of Heterocephalus glaber. The sequence goes on along the minus strand of NW_004624804.1, from coordinate 5,406,495 downwards.
GAGTTTTTGAAAATTGGTTATTTGCAGATATTTTAAATTCAGTTGTGTAAGTTTTTCAGCCAGCTCCTAACCTTCAAAACTAGAAATCAATTGATTATTCTTTGCATTTATGAAAAAACTTAACTTCTCAACTTGACCATCCATTTTGTTCACTTAGTTGTTGTTCTCTTCTTCAGAAATCTCATGTATGTATTATTCATATATTTATATATATATAAATTATTTGAGCTTAGGATGCTTGCTCATGTCATGTCAAATTGTAGGTCACTGAATTACTGGGGTCAGAATTCTTAGAGGAGTCCTTAGTCCAAACCTTCACTATGTACAAGATGACAATGAAAGTCAAAGAGGAAATGCAACTTCCCCAAATTCTTAAGGCTCATTAGTGGCAAAACTACTGAAACTTAGATCATTTATGGGCTGTCATTATTTAGATCTCTTTGTAATATGTCCAAAGGAGGGTGACCATTGTACAATTTAGGCAAAAGATTTGTTTGTTTTATCACTTCAACATTTAACACATTTTTTCTTTTTTTTTTTTTTTTTTGGAACTGGGGATCGAACTCAGGTCCTCACACTTGCAAGGCAGGCAGCGGAACCACTGAGCTAAATCCCCAGCCCTAACACATTTGTTTTAATCTGTGACACAGCCTAGTGCTAAACAATAAAAATATCAGTAGAAATTCAGTGAAGTGATATATTGATCAGTTTGTTGCTAAAAGTTGTGGTGCCTTTCATACTGACTAATTCACAGGAGAAAAATCATTTAGGAAATTCCTAGACTCAGCTTGTTCTGGTTAATATTGTGTAAAATAGAAATTTGTTATTATTTTTAAATGATAGACTATTTCTTACACTCCAAAAGGTTAGATGAAAATCTAATAGACAGTTATGTTTCTACCATCCCATTTGATACATGTTTCATTCAAACTTGGGTACTGTAGTTTTTACCTATGTTAATATGTATAAATTATGCTAGCTTGGAAAATTACCATGTGGTATTACATTGTATGATTCTTTTTTCTATTCTTTAAATAGAATATATAGGTCCTTTCTCAGTTTTTGTTTGCTTTCACAAGTGACGCGGAATAACATCCTTGAACGAGATCTTGAATTTTTTCAAGAATATATAACTAAAAGTGGAAGAGCTGGTTGAAGGTGGCTTTTTCATGAAGTGCCTCTCATGGTAGATTTACAAATTTCTCCTGTCAGCACTAGATAGCTCCTGCTTCCCCTATTCTCACACATCCTTCAAATTATCAAACTTTAAAATCTTTATCAGTCTTATAAGAACAAAATGTCACATAGTTTTGATTTGCATTTCTTTTATCACCTTTGCAAGTAACATTTGTATGTATTTTATCACAGTTTTCTTTCCTGTTTTGTGAATTTCCCAGTCATAGACCAGTTTTCTACTGAGTTTTCAAAATTTCTTATCTGATTTTCCAACATAATGTATATATTCTTATTTCCTTTTATCTATTATATATGTTACAAATACATTTTCCAGTGTAAGTTTGTCTATTTTGTATCTTCTGAAAATACAAATATGAAGTTTTAATGAGGTCAGATGTACCAGTCCTTTTTTGGGGGGAGGTTCTTATTAACAAATAACTTTTGGTTTTCAAATTTTCTTCCTCAAAATTTAAAAAGATGATTTATTTATATTTAGTCTTTAAGACATTTGGAATATAATTTTTAGTATGTTTTTCATGGGATAAATACTTGTCCCTGTACTGTTTATTTGACAGCCTTTCATTTGCATCCTTCCATCAATATCAACTTTCCCTATAGATGAGGAGCCTTTTCTGAACTCTGTTCTGTTCCATTAATCTGTTAATTTATTCCTGTAAATATCGCACAGTTCATTTATTAAAGATTTATCATATTTGGTAGGACATTATCACTCCTCCTTCTCTTCTTCCACTCAAAATGGTCTATTATTATAGCTTTTTTACTTTTCCATATAAATCTTAGAATTAGATCTGTATCAGTGTTGTTAGGATTTTCATTAGAATTGCATTGAAGTTATAGGTTAACATGGGGGAGAATTGTTACTTTTATGATATGAAATTTTATCAACAAACATGATATATTTTTTCATTTATTTAGGCCTTTTCTTGTGACCTGTATGATATTAAATTTTCTGTGTAAATATCTTGAACATATTTGGTTAGCTGTGTAGTTCAGATTTTTGTTTCTATGGTGAAAGAGATTTTTAGATCTTATATTTTCTAACTCATTATTGCTAGGATACAGACATTGCATCATTTTTATATTTTATATTTTGTATCAAGAAACCTATTTTTATTAATTTCAGTATTTTGATTTACCTTTTCTTATCCTTATATTTCTACTTTATTTTCTTATTTCATTGTGCTGTGTAGATGGCACAGTAAAACCTTTGAAAAAATGCAAGAATAGCAGGCATCATATCTTGTTTCGGAGTAGGCAGGGTATGAGTTATTTTACCATTAAGTACTAACTGTTGTTAGGTTTTAAATAGATGTTCTTTATCAGTTTTAGGAAATTCCTTTAGATTCCAAGTTTGTCATAATTTTTAAACAATTTTCTTTTTTGCAGAATACTTGTTTGGAGCCTTCCTGTATTGTTTTGACTGTAGGTTTAGATTTAATTTTTTAAAAAATCAAATATGGGATAGGCTGAAAACATTGTAGCTACTGACTTCTGCTTTAAAATCAGGAGGAAAAGAGGTATGAGTTGCAGGAGAAACTAATTACCCAAAAGCTTCTATTTATTGAAAGCTGAAGCTATGTTGGGTTGGTGCATAAAGGCCTTGGGCACCCGAGCTTTGAAGAAACAAGTGTATCAGTCTAGTAAAACCAAGAAGCCTGACAGATCATATGGACTGTGGGCTTACGAAAAGTAATCAATACTACTTCCAAATATTTGTGAGAGGGCACACCTACTTAACACAAGTGGATTGCAAGGTCTCAAAGTTCTGGTGCAAATAGCTTTGGTTAATTAGCTTATTTGAACTATAAATGTGTATAGTCACTGTTCTTTTTCAATAGCAAATACCTTGCAGGTAGTTCAGGTAACGCTCTATGTTACATGTGCCAGGCTCCAGCCTGCCAGGAAAAATCACCAGCCTTTCCTACAACTGTTCTCCTTCACTACGTGGTGGAGACAAGGATTAAGGACCTTTTTGCAAAATCACTATCCCAGGTTTGTTCCCATGTCAGAAAAAAAAAATGCCAACGAGATTCCTGCCACCAAGACATTCAGTTCTGCAAAGGTTTACTGACAGCTTAGTGTGTCAAATGTATTGTGTGTAAATCATCAGGTGACATAGGAAGGTGAAGAATTCTGAAGGACTTTACAATTTATTTATAACGGAAAGCCAATAGGGACTGAATTTGAAAGTTTTGAAAATGGAATGCTGGTATTTTGTTCAATTCAGTTTTGGCTCATAAAATGAGAGGCAGAAATTAATCTTTAGGGAAACATTTTGCTTTGCCTTGAGAGGGATTATTTTGCTTTCAGTCAGTGCACCTACTTATCTGCTGTTTAGAGATCTCTGAGTGCAGCAAAGTATATGAACGTGCTTGCTTCAGGCTGAGTTGTAAGTAAGTTGGTAAGTATATCGAGTGCATTAGCACAGTTGTGCTCTAGCCAAATCAGAAAAATTTCCCTTCAGAATCTGAATATGGAGTGCCTTATGGATAGACATGGATTTTTCTTCGGTTATTTGTATGTGCATATGTTTTGAAAACTGTTAGCTGTTTAAAAATTTTGTTTTCTTTTTTTCTGATCACAGAGCTGGACTATATTTCCCAGCCTTATGATTAGTTGAGACTATGTAATTGGTTTTTGTCAAACATATGTAAGTGAAAATGATATGTGTTACTTCCAGGCCAAGGCTTTTAAGAAGTGAATGTGGCTTCCCCTAGCTCTGCTTCTCCTTTCCCTGGATGGATACAGTTGACAAGAGGGACCTCAGTGTGCAAGACACCTAAATCCCTGAAATACTTCATAGAGGAAAATGACCATAGATCTGAAACATTATTTTAATCATTTAATAAAAGGAAAAGAAACCTTTATTTTTTGAAATGTTGGCCCTTATTTGTTCCTTTTACCCTGATTCATCATGTTTTTGTCTAAGCATTTCTTCATAGCAAATCAGAGCACTGTACTTTTATCACAGAAACATATAGGCTCACCTTTCTATTTAATATGTAAAAAGAAATAATGGGAAAGGAATGGATTTGGGCATCAATACATACTCAGACCATTGGTATATCAGACATGGCACTTTGAAAACATTATTATACTACATTCTGATGGAGAAGTCACTTTTTTGTTTAATTCTTGTTACTTTTTAGGTTATTGAGCTTTTCCCCCCCTTTGGCTGCTTTTGTGATCTTCTCATTGCAATGTGTCTTGATGTGTGGATTTTTTTTTCCCTACTTGGTATTTGCTGGACTTCCTGAGTCTAAGGAAGTGGATGGATCTTTCATCAGCTCTGAAAATTCTCAGACTTCCTTTCACTTTTATAACTCATCCATTCCTTCCTTATATTTCTTTTGGAACTTCAATTAGATATGCTGGAGCTTCCTGTTGTGTCTGCACTGTTTCATAGTCTCTGTATCCCTGAATTCTGAGTCATTTCTCTTCAATATAAGTACATTTCTCTTTAGCTCTGCTGAAACCACTGTTCAGACCATCCAGTGTGCTTTCCAAGAAATTATTTTCCATGAAACTTTTTGATTTACAAAAAAATCAAGAAGATATGAGCAAGTTGCCACACGTGCTGAACCCAGGACAGCATATTCTGTTTGGTTGTCATATCTTCTTAGGATCCTGCTGCTATGACAGGCTGTCCTTATTTGATAATGACCATAACAGATTGAGGAGTTTTGTAAAAATCCATCTGTTATGATTTATTTATGATTGGACTGGGATTAAGTGTTTGGAGGAAGATTATAGAAGTCCAGTGCTATGTTTATCATTCTTATCAAGGGTATATTGTGAAGTTAAAGGCCAGCTTGGACTACATAGAGAGACCCTGTCTCAAACAACAACAACAACCACAACCACAAACACTAAATAAAGAAACAAAGTAAGGAAGAAAGGCAGAGTGCTAGTCATCATCATCATAAGAATATTGATGCCCAAGTTAACAGCATACTTAATGATCTGATAGTCATTATCAAAAGCCTCATTTAATTCTATCTATTCTTTTGGAGCCTTGCTTGAATGTATCACAAAAGACTGGAAAATCTCTAAGAAATATGTTGGTTCCAGAGCCAATGGAGTTCATTGAGTCAGGAGCAAGAAAACTAAGAATCAAAAGATGATTGTACTATTTTAAAACCATGAGATCTCAGATAACTTTCATTCATTAGCCACAAATCTTTAAAGTAACAGATATATGCATAAAGTTACCTGTGCATAAAATTTATGTATGTATACACGCAAACACATTCTATTTACAGTGTACCTGTGACAGAGCAAGGGGTTTACAGTTTCTAACTCTCAGTTTTTCCCACCATCTGATTTTTTTCAGGAATGTTAACACTTTATAAATTACTAACTTATTCTGAGTCCTGATATCAAAACCAAACAGACATCACAAGAAAGAAAACTATTGATTAATATCTCTCATAAATATAAGTGAAATATTCTCATCCTTAAGAAAAAATATTAGCAAACCAAATCCATCAAATTATAGAAAGAATTATACACTAAGACTAAGTCAAATTTGTGTTAGGAATGCATAGTTGGTTTAATATCTGAAAATCTATTAACATGGTACACCATTTGAACAGAACAAATGGAGAAAACCCATGTGATCATTCCCCAAAACTTAGGAAAAACATTTGACAAAATTTGCCATCCCTGCATGATAAGAATACCCAATAAAGTAGGAATAAAAGGGGGTTTCCAAAGCCCAAAAATAGACATTTAGGAAAAGCACAGCTAACTTATTTGTTGGTGAATGCTTTCCCAATAAAACGTGTTTCCTAGCAAAAATTTAAAGTTTTGTTTTTAGCATCAGGAAAAAGACAAGAATATCCATTGCTAGAGGTTTCAGCTAGGGAAAATAGGCAATAAAAGGACAAAAAAGACATCCAGTTTGGAATGGAAGGAGTAGTATTATCTCTATTTGCAGATGGAATGCTCTTATATATAGAACATCCTAAGCATTGAGGAGAATCCTAAACAGAATCTCTTAGAACTAATTAACCAAGCTCAGCAAGTTATCAAAATATAAAATCAATAAATAAGAGATTCTATACCTTTACACTTGAAATGAATGAAAAAAATCAAGAAAACAATTCCATTTATGATAGCATGTGAAGGAATTGAATAATTAGAAAAAAATTTAACAAAAGTCGTGGAAAACTTACAAAACACTAAAATTACAAAACATTGTTGAAAGAAATTAAAGGAGAGCTAATGTATGGAAAGGCATCCCATGTTCATGGATTGGAAGAGTTAATATTGTTAAAATGACAATACTATCCAAGCCATCTACAGAGTCATTAAAATTCCTATCAAAATTCATGCTACCTTCTTTATATAGATTTACAGATGGATCCCAAAATTCACATAAAGAGTTAAGGATCCATACAAAACAATGTTGGAAAAGAAGAACAGAGTTCATTGGAGCTTTTATGTTTTCTGACTTCAACACCTACTATAAATCTACAGTAATCATGATAGTCTGGTACTGGCATTAGAATAGACATCTGGATCAATGGAGTTGAACAGAAATAAATACCTTATTTATGATCAATTCACTTTGACAGGGATGACATTACACTGTAGGAAGGAATAATCTTTTCAACAAATGATTGTTGGGACAATGGATATCCACATGCAAAAGAATAAAGCTAGATCTCTATTTCATATGATATTCAAAGATAGCATGGGTCAAGGACTAAATATAAAGAAAAGAAAGACCCAAATGTAAAAAATAAAAATGTAAAACTCTGAGAAGACAGTATCGGTATTAATTGATGTGACCTTGAATTAAGCAATGGTTTCTTAGATCTGAAACCAAAAGCATAAGCCACAAAAGAAAAATAGACAATATGTTGTGAGCAAAATTTTTAAATGAAGAAAATGAAGACAATAACCTATGGCAGGGGAGGAACTATTTGTAAGTCATTATCTGACAAAGGGCTTATATCTAAAATATGTAAAAGATTCACACAACCCTATAAATAAAAAGAAACCAATTTAAAAATGTTGTGTGAAAGATATCAATAGATATTTGTACAGAGAAGATATACAGATGACCAACAAATGTATCAAAGAAATGCCAACAAAACCCACAATGAGATACTACTTCAGATCCCTGAGGCTGGCTATAATAATAAAAAAAGGTAATCAGAAATGTTTGTGAAGATATGGAGAAATTGGAATGCACATTGATGCTGGAAATATAAGTGGTATAGCTGCTTTGGAAAACAGTTTGTCAGTTCCTCCAAGGTAATATAGATTTACACATGACCCAGCAACTTCATTCCTAGCTAAATACCAAAGAAAGATGAAAATACATATCCACACAAAAACTTATACTTGAATGTTTTTAGCAGCATTGTTCATAATAGCCAAAAGGTAGAAACAACCCAAATATTCATCAGTGGATGAATGGATGGGCAAAATGTGGTATATCAACACAATGGAATAATATTCAGTAGTTAGAAATGAAGAACTGCTGTGTTCTACAATATGGGTGAACCTCAAAACTATTTGCAAAGTGAAAAAAAGTAGTTATAAAAGACCAGATACTACATTAGTCCACTTAACTAAGGTACCCCAAGTGGGCAAATTACCACCAGAGACAGCAACTAGGTTTGGGGTACACTAGAGGCAGAGGAGCTCAGTGGGAAACAGGCAGTGATTGTAATGGTCATGGTTTATTTTTAGTGTGATGAAAATGTTTTAAAATTGATTATAATGATGATAGTACATTTTTTAAAATATAGCAAAACCTACCGGATTTCAGACTTAAAATTGGTGAACTATACAGCATATGAATTATAACTTAATAAAGTTGTTATGAAAATTACATGTCACCTTTTAAATCCAGTTTTCTTATTTCTGTTAAAAAAAAAAAGGAGTTAAGTCCTGTTGTTGTTGTTGTTGTTGTTTTGAGACAGGGTCTTGCTATTTAGTTCAGGCTGGCCTTGAACTCACAATGGAGACCAAGCATGCCTCGAACTCACAGTGATCCTCCTGCCTCAGCCTCCCAAGTGCTGGGATTACAAGAGTGCACCTCCATGCCCAGCTGTTTTTTTTTCTGTTTCCACTATTCTATGATTTTGTGGTTAACAATAGATTTTATGTTGTCACACATGTGGTTTTCTAATGGCTAATAATTTTAATAGTTCTGAGATAATCCTCAAATTATTTTTAGAAGTTTCTATGATATAAATAACAAATAATCGGGCCAGGGATTTAGCTCAGTGGTTTGGCTGGCCCCACAAGTGCAAGGACCCAAGTTCGATCCCCAGTACCAAAAAAAAAAATTATTCCCTTTATAAGCCAACAGAGTCAAAGCACTCTTTCCTGGGTCACTTGAAGAGTTACCACTGGAATATGAATTGAATCTTAAGAGAAAGAAGTTTGTACACTATCTGAAGAAAGACAAACACTATTTATAATTTTAAAATTTCCATCAGCTTATGTTGTTAAAAGCTTTCTCAGTTCCATTGTGTGAACAACATGTTTACTATACTGAATAAGCACTAGAGAAGCAAATCAAATCAAAAGTTAATATCCTCCAAAGAAGAGGCAGACAAAAACTTGGCAGGTTACCTAACAAACTGAAGGTACGTGGAGCAATAGCGCTGACTATAACTTGGCCTGGATCTTCTTCAAGTTCTTGGGGGAAATATCTATCTATCTCTCATCTATCTATCTATCTATCTATCTATCTATCTATCTATCTATAGCAGACATCTATGACCTTTAAGTGACACATAAAGTTCCAAAATGTAACCAGTTGCAAAGATTAAAGTGATGATTTTCTTCATTCAGCTTAATTATTTTGACATTTGTGTACAATAAGCCATAAAATTCAGGCTTTTCTCATACTACAAATGGGGTTGTTAGATGAGCTTCCCACAACACAATGTGACTTCAAGCAACTTACCTGTCTTGTGGTCAGACTTTGAGAACTGATAGATAGAGGATGGATGGTTGAATACTAGAAACTAACATTTTTTTCAAGCCAAGATAATAGGCCCATAAACCATTGGAAGTAGTAACATGAATAGTGAATGCAGTTCAGTAGAAAGTGTCATCTTCGTGCATGAAGAGCCAGAAAGAGTTGATGGTCACTCCAAGCTATTCAGAAGGTCACCAAAAACAGACACTAACACTAATTGCAATGTCCTCTTTGAGCATGAGGAGTTCTATGTAGTTATCCAGAACTACAGCCATCATTAAAATAAATGCCACTTCTAAAAACAGACATAGTTGGAAGGGAAAACGTAAGCAAATTAGTTTAGGAGGAACTCCTTTGAAGTTAGAAGGCCAGAGAAAAAGTATAGGTTAAAACTCAATAAGAAGGAACAGGCGAGGCTAGAGAATGTAGAATTTCAGAATTAGAAGGAACCTGTTTATCTCACCATGCTTTGTATTAGGATGAGATAAACTATACTGCAGTAATAAACTCAGAAATCTGTGTGGCTTTGCACAACAAAAGTTTATCTCTTAGTCATTCATGTCCATGTTGGGTTGTTTGACACTTTCTTTCATCTGATGATTCAAGGTTGCAAGCTCTCTCCACATGATGGTGATGCCACAGCTTCAAATTATAATTTTCTTTGGAAATGTTGAGGCAAATATTGGGAAGATGGTACATAATAGTGGCCAGTAATTAACATATTACTTTCAATTCACTTAAAAAAATCTTAAGTAACCAATTTTAAACTAGTTTGATATAACAGATTATATTTTTCTAATATACAATATATTAAAACAAATACACATTTATTCAATCTATATTATGAACAATTTTAAAACATCTCCTATATCACCAATAGTGAGAAACAAATTAATGTAACCCTGTAATCTTAAGATTCAAAACCTGAGGTCCAGATAAATGATATGTCTTTGTTCCCTATGTTCACAAAGGGAGCTGACATGCAAAGCCAGGGCTAGAATCTAGTTTTCCTTCCGCTCTACCATATTTTCAATCCTCTAAGTTTGGAGGGGAAGGATGTGGGCATTAGAAAAACAAACCGAGTCTCTGCAATTAGTTGAATTACAAAGAACACAGGCACAATGTACAAATATGCTAGAGTAAAAAGAAAACAGTAGGAAGTTGTGAAGGCTGCAGGCAGATGGGGTCTCTTGGAAAACATGACTCCCACAGAAATCAGCAGCTTTGAGTGCATTGCTGTCTCAGGGCTGATTTTCTGAATCACTGCAGATAACTGTAGAGCCCCGAGAAGCGCCATGAGTGTGTAGAATGTGCAGAGTGGCAAGTATGGGCGGAGACACTGCTGAGATGGCAGCTGGACCCTGCACTGGGAGAGATGGGCTCTGCTGTCTTCTGGCAGCTCAGTGTCCCGTGCAAGCCCTGCCACCCTCAGAAGCACACTCGTGATAAGTATAAGGAGGAGCAGCCTTCAGTTCAGACCAAAATCAAATGGAAACTGCTGGAGGATTACTAGGAGTTGCCTAATATTTTATAAACCAGCTTTGCAAACAAATGCTTGCTGGTGAGGAATCACAATGGATGCCTGGCAGGTTACATTTTACTAATCAGGATTGTAGAATTTGATACTGAGGAGATTTTAGAAGTTGTCTATTCCAGTAGTTGTAAAATTTTCTTTTGAAAGCCAAAAAACCCATCTCTTCACAATAAGTTTTATTAGATACACTTACTCAAACTGATAGAAGCAGAAATACTGTGGTTGGAGAAGAGGGTCTGTTTGTCTTATCACCCTTCCACTTTCCATGTTCTGAGCTCAGTGTAATATGATGCCCTTTCATGCAGTCCAATGTATTCACTTTAGGAGCATGGAAACTAGGTTAGAGCATTGTGAAGTTTGCCATCCAGTTAGGTATGACAAAATCAGGACTAGAGTCATTAACTTTTGTAAGAATTCAACTTGACCTGACTGCAGCTATCCTGAGTCATAACTGCCATGATTGTCCCTTAGTAACCCTAGCCTGTTTCTCCCCACATTTTCCTAGCACATTATAGATTAAACCTTTAAAATTAAACCTTTAAAATCGTATGTGGACCTTTACGATCAGACCTTGGTCCCCTCAGTGCCAAGAATGTGCCTGATGTCTCTGATAATTATCTTAAGGCCAACCACGTACATGTACATTCCAGCTCAAATGGGAGTCACTTTTGTGCTGACCAATATATAACTCCTCTTGCTCTAACCCAGTTTGTGGGGGATCCACTGCTCTTGCTGCCATCCCTGACCATGCTTTGCACATAAGTCCCTAATAAAGATTACATTCAGCATAGTCCTGGGTTGGTTTGCCTCTTTCTTTGGTTTCATAGCACCTTCCTCCTACACTGGCCAGTTCGTTTGCAAAGGATTTTCCTGAAACAGACTTTGACAAATACTGAGTTTTCCTAGGAGATTATTATGGTAAAAGACCAAGATATTGTTATGTATGTACTATACTTGAAATGTTGAAATTTTCTTTATCAATAATATGTAAAAATTGTATACACTTCAAATATATCAGAGAATAGAGTTCATTCCTTTCCTGTTTTGTACAATTAAAACACACAACATAGATTAAGTTCTTTAAAGAAAAGAAAAATAAATCAGACATACTGAGGTATAATGGGCACAAAATCAACTAGGATAAAATAAAATTGATACAAAATAAACATTAAAATTTATATTTTATAAATTTTGAAATAAGTACACACTTATGAAACTATTATGATAATAAACATATTTATTACACCCAAAAGTTTTCTTGTATCCTTTGTAATTTCTCTTCAATCTCCCCTACATCTCCCCCCACCCCAAGACAATTGTTCTGATTTCTGTTACTATAGATTATTTTGTGTGTTATAGAACTTTATATAAATAGAATCACAAAGTATATGTTTTTCTTCTCTGGCTGTTTTCTCTCAACATAATAACTCTGAGGTTCATTTGTATTGTTAATGTGTGAATAGTTCATTCAATTTTATTGGTGAGTACTATTTTATTACATGCTGTAACATACTTTGTTTATCCATTCATCTGTTGCTGGACATTTGAGTTACTTTCATCTTTTGGCTATTGCAAATAAAGCTGTTCTGAATATTTGTGTTCAGTCTCCATGAAATTTCTCAGTTCCTCTACACCCTTATCAATTCTTGCTGTCATCATTATTTTTTTTAATTTCATCCATTCCAGTAGGTATGTAGAGTTATCTCGTTATGGTTATACTTATATTTATTATAATTTTTCAACAATTGATGGTGTTGAGTAATGATCTTTTCATGTGCTTATTTGTCATGGTTGCCATCTGTATGTCTTTCTGTGAAGAGTCTGTTTGGATCTTTTGCCAAACTTTTAAGTTGGGCTGTTTGTCATCATGTTGAGTTTTGATGGTTTTTTATATATTCTGGGTACAAGGCTTTTATCAGATATAAGAATTACAAATATTTTATTCCATCTCATCTGTGACTCATTTCCATTTTCTTTTGACCTCCAAAAAGCAGATGTTTGAAATTAACAATCAGGCACAACTTATTTTTTTTTTTATCTTTTAATGATTGTTCTTCTGTTGTTGTGCCTGAAAAATCTTTACCCAGTCCAAGGTCACAAAGATGTCCTTCTGCTTTTACTTATAGAAGTTTGAGCTTTAGTTTTTACATTTGGGTCACTGATTTATTTTTTAGTTAATTTTTATATAGTGAGAAATACATATTGAAGTTATTTTATTTTGTCTGAGTATCAAATTGTTCAAGCGCCATTTGCCTTTACATTTTTGTCAAGAATCAGTTGTCCCTACATGTATTAATCTATTTCTGATTTTAACTTGCTTCACTTGTTTACATTTAATGTATCTGTTTTTCTCTATACCAATATCATACAATCTTGATTATTATATGTAACTTTAAATCTTGAAAGATAATGTAAGTCGTTAAACCTTATTCCTTTTCTAAAAAGTTATTTTGACTATTTTAGGTCCATTTCATTTTCATATGAAACCTGGAATTCATAATTAGAATTAATAATTGGAATTCAAATTGACTTTCCAATTTCTCCAAAAATGACTTCTGGGTTTTTTTATGGCAATTGCATTGAAACTATAGACCAATTTGGAAAGACCTGACATCTTACTAAAAATGAATCTTCTGATCCATGGACATGATATGTCTCGCCATTTATTTATATCTATTTATATCTTTCCTGCTTTCTAATTTTCATAGTACATTTATATGTATCTTTTGTCAATGTATTTTATTCTTAAGTATTTTGAGAATATTGTAAACTGTATTTTTAAAATTTCAATTTATTTTCAATTGTTCCTTGCTTTCATATAGAAATACAATGGATTTCTATTGATTGATGTTGATTGTGCAATTTTTCTAAACTTACCTGTTAGTTTTAGTACTATTTTGTGAATCTTATGTGATTTTTCTTGACAATCATATGGTCTTCAATAAAGACATTTTATTTCTTTCTAATTTAGATAGCCTTTTTTCTTCCCTTATTGAACTGACTAGAAACTCTAGCACAGTATTGAATAGAAATCAAAGGAATGGACTTTTTGTTTTTTCCGTACTGGGGATCTTACTCGGGACCTTATGCTTATGAAGCAGAAGGAGAAACCACTGGGCTAAAGCCCTGGCCCGAGGAATGGACATTTTTGCTTTGCTCCTGTTCTTAGGGGAAAAGTGTTCAGCCTCATACTGTAAAGTATGTTAGATTATATATTTCATAGCTGCCTTTTTTTGGCTGAGAAAATTTCTTCTATTCCTAGATTTAGTGAGTTTTTGTTATGTATATTTATACTCAAGTTTGTCAAATTCTTTTATACATTTGTTGAAGTGGTCTGTAAAAAATATTCTGTTCATATTGGTAATCATACTAATTGGGTTTCAAACATTAAACCAACCTTGCATTCCTGGAATGAATTCTTTCTAACATATTATTGGACTTGATTTTGTAAAATATTTGTACAAAGTTTGCATCAATCTTCATGAGAAGTATTGGGGGGTAGTTTTCTTTATATCTTTATCTCATTTTGGTGTTGGGCCAATGCTGACTTCATAGAATATGTTGGAAGGATTCTACTTTCAATTTTCTAGAAGCTTTTGTGTGAAATCCGTATTTTTTTTCCTTTAATATTTGGTGGAATTCCCTGGGGAGTTATCTTGGTGTAGAGTTTTCTTCTTGGGAAGGGTTTTAACTGCAAATTGAAATGCTTCACAGGGATATTTGGCTATATTTCTTCAATGAGATTTGGTAATATGTATCTTTCAAGAAACATGTCTTGGGCTAGGGATTTAGCTCAGTAGTGCTGCCACCTGCCTTGCAAGGTCAAGGTCCTGAGTTTGAGCCCCATTACCAAAAAAAGAAAAAAATTGTCTAATTTATCTGCATAATAAAATTTCTTGGCATAAAATTATCCTAATATTTAATATTTTAAAATTTCTCTTTTAATATCTATAGAATCTGTAATTACATCCTCTCTCAATATTTATGTTAATATTCCTTATCATCTTTCTTTTTATCCTGATCATTTTGGTTACAGGTTCACCAATTTTTATCAGTCTTCTCACAAATAATTTTATGATATCAATATGCTCATTTGACTCTCCTATTTCTTACTTTTACTCTAGTTTCCACAGTTAAGGTCTCCTTCTACAAAAGGCTGTTCTTTTCTCAAGGATAAAATCCAAACTCAGGATCATGTGTAAGTCCCCCTCTTATTTATGCTCTGGTCATAACAAACAATTTGTATGCCATTTTCTTAGAACAAGAATGTAGTATCTTTTTATTTTTGCACTTGCTGTGTCCATTTAAGAAAAAAAAAACAAACTTTCATTCCCTCTTCCCCTAACTCCTGGTTATTCTTTAAGATTTAGTTCAAAATTTGCTTTTTTTTTCAATTTGTCCTCTTTGATTACCTCCCACTTGCTTGTGATTTTCCACTCAATGTGTTCATAGTATCCTTGCAGATAGCACTACAGAACTTATCACTATTATGTTATTGCTATTCTATTTGCTTCTATGTCTCTTCAAGAAGACTGTAAACTCCTAAGTGCAGAAGCAAGTGCGGAAATAATTCTCACTCATCTTCCTATCTATCTACTGCTCAGGCCATGACTACCATAGATTCAGAGACAATAATAAGCCAATGCAAGGCAGTGTTTAGTCAGTTGGTTCTCAAAGTGTGGTCCCTGATATCTCCTGGGAACTGGTTAGAAACAGAAATGCTTATATTTCATCCAGATGATCTGTTCCATCAGAGACGCTAGATGTGAGATCTAGCAATCTATGCTGAAACAGTCCTCTGGGCAGTTCCGTGGCCAGTTGGAGTTTGAGAATCACTGCTTGAGTAGTTAGGAACTAACTTTTGAGTCAGTGAATCATGGTTTCAATTCTGCCTGTACCACTTTTAAACACTTTGACATGGAATAACTTTCTCAGTATCTTTAAAGCCTTAACTCCCTCATACATCAAAAAAGGAATAGTAGGAGCTATTTTATGGATGTTTAAGGTTCAAATGAGGTACTATAGGTAAATTTGTGTAATATTGATGCATGACGTGTGCTTAATAAATGAGAACTATAAAATAGTTAATAGTAATGAAATAATACTAACATAATTCCTGTGTGATAGTGATAGAACTGTTTCCATCTCTCTAGATATCATTTTGCTTATAAATGGAAAGAAAAGTAACTAAAGGGGAATACCAAGTGATAGAATTAATAAGGAAAATGAAAGGAAGCAAGAAAAAGAGCAAGGTAGATGGCTTCATTTTAGAAGGAGAAAAATTCAATGAAATTATCCAAAAAGGTGGTACTTATATTTTGCAGAATCATTCGTAATTACACATTTCTTGCTTGTTTGGGCATAGACTTGGTCATTTTCAAAGCATGAGTAATATTCAACTTGAAAATTATCATCTTTCAGTTATAACACTCTTCTTGAGCACCAATCATGAAGCAGGCATGGTGCCGGATCCTGGGATAGAGTATTCCCCACCTAAATTTATCTCAGAGTCTAGTGGTTCTTACTACATGCTGCCAATGTGATTTCTAAATCAGATCAATCAGACAGTTTCCTTAGGATTTTAAATAACTTGTAACGAGAATGATGTAAAGGGGGAAATCTAGCTGAGTAGGTGAGATAGCCCTCAGTGTGTGGTATATCTATGAACATAAGAAAGAGAGATTCTTTAAATATCAACATTCTTGAAGCAGCTACATCTTCTGGAATTTGTGGCCCTGATTTTGCTGGCATTTTTATCAGCCCAGATCTATTAGGTACTCTTCCACGAACTCCAACAAGGTTGTGAGAAACTGTTATTTTGGTTTGGCATGGTAGAATTTCAAATTTTGATTCTGTGCTCTAAAAATATTGATTATCTATACTGAACATATGAGACAGTGTGGTAGGTGCTGGGTGTACAAAAGATTGAATAAAATATATACCTTGTCCTGAAACAGGTAGGTGTCAACTGAAATAGATGCATATATACATGTTTAATAGCAGTTTATTTTTATAGCTCCTTATAGGAGACAAATGCTTTCATGTAAATCATCTTAATTGATCTTCAAAGTAGTCTAAAAAAGTAAGTATAATAAGTGATATGAGCCCATTTTACAGATAGACAATTATAGTAACCACAATGCTTAACCCTTTTCTGGTGATTTACACTTATAATTTAATCTGTTTTATCATCTTATTACCTATATATGATCAATAACCAAATTTTGTGGTTTCTACCACCTAAAGAAATCTAATTTTTGTTGTCTTCACTATTTCTATCACCACTGCCTTAGTTAAAATAAGTTCATCTCTTTTTGTCTGGACTATTTCAATAACCTCCTAATTAGTCTCCCTGGTTACAATTTCTGCCTACTCCAATCTGCCATCAGAATTATCTTTCAGAAACAAAAATGATCATACCGCTCTGTTGAAAAACCTGTGCCGGCTTCCTTATCCACCAAGATATGCATGGCATAAATGTATGTTGCAAACCACCCCAATAAACCTTTCTTTAATCAATATTTTTATTTTTTTAATACAGATCATGTATATATTTTGTTAAATTCATACCTTATTTAAATGTTTGTTGGAATGATTGTATTTTTTTCCTTAAATTCTTTTATTGGTACATTTTAGGTAAACAATACATTTACCTTGATCATTGGGTGCTTGTACCTGTACATAATGTATCTTGGTTCTTATTTTTTTCCCCATTACCTGTGTGCACTTCACTCCCTCCACCCTTCCCTATATACATAGACTTTGTTTCCATTTTTTCTCTTTTCTCATAATTTTTCCTTTCCCTCCTTTCCTTTCTCCTTCCCCTCCCATCACCCCTACCTCTTTGGGCCTTTTCTTCCTATTTCAAATTATCAATTATTCATTTTAATCATTTTAATTCTTATTTACACTTTCAGTTTCTCACACTAGAGAAACTATTTGGT